>CM022478.1:5110973-5125954 GCA_011952105.1 Coreoperca whiteheadi | reverse complement strand
CCTATTTTAAGTTACTGTTCTGAAGTGTGGGGCAACACACATGTCAGCACTATAATGCTTTTAATGGTAATTCAGAAAAGAGCGATAGGAATTGTCTACAAAGCAGGATTTAGAGAACACACTAAGGCATTATTCATTAAGTCAGGGTTATTGAAACTTAAAAATATAACTGAAATGCAAACTTCTATTAGTTTTGCTTAAAGCCAGAAATAAAGTGTTGCCAGAGGGAATACAAAAACTATTGATGTTGACTTCGGAGGATGAAAATCACAAGAACAAATGTCCTTGTCGATTGTAGGTGTAAGGGTATAGAAAATGTCTAAAGAGAAACAATAGAAACAATGTGCATGTACTTGAGTTTGGATGTGACAAGTTAGAAATCTTTGCTTATATTTATGACAGGATGTATTGTGACGGTGGAAGCAGAAAAGCAGTAAAACCATCTAAATTTCTGTGTTAAAGTAAAGGGGCAGAAATTAGAATAACATTATTCTGCTCCTTTTCTAATCATGAAAATGTGTTCCTTATGGTAAAATTAGTCTGCAGTTGTTTAGTGCATTTTCACGAAAGGAACAAAATAAATACATGACAGAAACCATCTTTGGGAAAAATGTATTTGTCCACTTTCTGACCTATACTGCAGCCAGCCACCAGGGGGCGATCGAGATGTTTTCGCTTCACTTGTGGGGAGATCTCATGCCGTCCATCTTTATATACAGTCTATGCTAAAAACACATGACTACTAGTTTGGGAAGTGAGCTTTGCAACAGGCTATTAACAGTTAATTAGGAAAGTTTTTTTTAAAAAAAGCTGATGTTTGTCTTCCTCTCCTTCTTTACAGCCTCACCCGAATGTCAAGCCCATGGCGTACGCCAACACGCTAATGCAGTTGGGGATGATGTAGAGGCCCTGCTTATCTGTCTGTGACACCGACGACCTCCCATCTGACCCGAACCATCCCAGCCACTTCACTCCCTCTAGTGCTCGGACATGCTCTCATTCATGCTTAGCCCAGGGGCTCCCTCTCCCCGACAAACTTCCGCTAGTTGTATGCAGAAACCATGTGGTGTAGTTCAGGTGGGAAGAGATCACTCACACCAGTCCGGTGGAGAACTGGGTACATTCGTTCATGTTTATCGTTTAAAACTGGAAACCGCCCCGTTTCCGTTGTCCCATTTACCTGCTCATGTGTTCCATCACTGGGTGAGAAACCAATCCTGAGGTTTTCAGAGGAGTCGCCTTGAAGCTGCTTGGTTTTTAAATATTTGATATACTCAGCCGATGGGGTCAACTAGCTGGCATGTACCAAAGATCTGTAATGAAAATTGTTGATTGATTGTTCAGTTTTAACAAGGAGCGCCTTGTGACTCTGAAACCTAGTATTGTACTGTTGGCCTGTGTACACAGCTTAGGGCGTTGTAAACTGGGCGGAGAGCAGCATGTCCATCAGTGTTTCTCAGACCATCCTGCAGTATGTCAGTGTTTTAGATTTTACTTTTCAGGAATACAAAATATGATTACATGTATGATCCCAGTCCAAAAAAAAAAAATAGATTGATTGTCTCTGGGTACACTCTTAAAGGTGCTTTTTTGCCATTAGTGGTGTATTTAGGTGGTTCAGTCATGTAGCTGGTAATGTTTTTGGTTGTTTTGTTTTTGCACTGCTGCACTGCTTCCCGTCGAGGAAGATCCTGCTCCTCCCCATGTTTTCATCCTTGACTGTCATCGTGCCGCTCACCCGACAGCTCCCCGCACAGTCTTCTCTCCAAACTAGCTTTGGCGTAAGGCAAACACCGATGGCACTCTTTGTCTCCAATACATGTTCGATTACTGGTGACGTGTTACCCCCACGTGTGGATTTCTTCAGTACACAAACGTCCAAAATGAAATCCTGTCCTTGGAAACGCACAGCTGCATTGTTTAATGGCCCTCAACTTTTTAGATAAAGAGATACACTGGTGTGTATGTATATATACTGTATCATTGAAAGATTCCGTGTAATGTTTGGAGAAAATTATTGAATAAAAAAAATCCAGTCCAGTGATTTTAGAAACAAGCTGGCATCATTATTTGCGTCAATTAAGATTGCTGCTACACTTATTATTATTAGTCGTATTATTGCTATCATTATTCGTTTTTTAATATTATCAGCATTACTGTGCATCTCCATGTGGAACTGAGCCCAGGTTCTGCTCCAGGTTCCTGTCTGTTTTAATAAAGGTTTTTTTCTTGCCACTGTTTCCAAGTGCTCGCCCATGGTGGGAACTGTCGGCTCTCTGTTATTGAAATACTTCATTTTATTATGTCACGACACAATTTGCTGTCACTTAAGTCTCGTAAACAAACGAAGGAAAGAAGAGCTGCTTCCCTTTTTATAGGGTGGCAGTCGCATTGATTCGACGTCACGCGTCTCGCCAGCTGATCGCCCTCGTCAGCTATGCGCCGCGACTCGACAACACAGCACGAGTTTCACCTTGTTGTGAATCCAGCCGGACACCCGTCGACACCATCCGCGACGACACCCACCTGAGATGCCGAAATACTGTTCGGTCCCGAGCTGTAGGAATGACTCCGGCAACGGCAGCGACAGAAGAAGCTTCTACAAGTAAGCTGCTTATTAACGCTGTTTCGGCTAGCCAGCTAGCCTCGCTGCTAGTGGCCGAAGCGTCGCCTGAACTTTTAAGCAACTCGTTCCCATCCGATGAGTCAGTCTTCCGCTAAGTTCGGGGTCTTCCTGTTTTGACCCTTTGGGGCAGGCCCGACTGAATCCTGCTTTGTCCGGCCCCGCCGTTTTGTTGACAGGCAAGCTCGCTGTAAGGTTTAATTCACGGATTAGTTTAGGAGGTTTGGACGAGCCTCGGTGCATCGAGCAACGCCAGACGGGCCGTGTAGTCCTGGAGCTGATCCGGGGACAGGAACATCTGCTGGGGCCATGTGACCGCACTCTCGATGACTTCACTGGGAATTGTGTCCTCAGTACTTACAACTGGAAGCGCTACATTTAAGTTAAATAAACAGCGATCGCACTGACCACAAGAATAGAAGCCTGTCTCAAGTCAACTCTTACTTATACAGCCCAATTTTGGCTCACCTGGTTTTACAATCTGTCCAGCAGGTGACACCCTTCCGATAAGGAAAAAACGTGTTGGCAAAGAACTAAAGGAACAAAAAAAGAAATATTAAAAATGAATTAAATTCCCTTTCCTTTTCAATAGCCAAGGTTTGCCGTAACTGCCACCCTTGTGGCTTTGGCAGTATCATTTCAAAAGGTGTTTCCAATATTCTGTCTACCTACCTCACTCAAAATATTAGAAACCTCTCTGAATATATATATATATAAACCTACCAGAGCTGGGTTGCGTTGCACAGTACAGAGTGTAATGCCACAAGCCAAAATGTGATGAGTCCACAAAGTCAGTCAGTGCTCGGGTTTCCAGCTTTTGAATCTGTTATAGATGATTTATAGACTGTTAAATGAGTGGAACAACAGCGTAAATTCTGTTTTAGGCTGCATTTTCGTTTTCCTGTTTCTCATCTCAACTTGAGACCTTTGGCACTGTTTCACCTGAAGCAGCCCGAGTGTGACCAGCGCCTCACATGTGTAGCCTTTATCGTGTTCTAGGTTCCCCCTACAGGACCCGGTCCGCCTGCAGCAGTGGCTGAGGAACATGGGACGCGAGAACTGGACTCCGTCTCGGCACCAGTACATTTGCCACGAACACTTCGCACCGCTGTGCTTCAAGGTGCGATGGGGGATCCGCTACCTTGAGAGTGACGCTGTGCCCACAGTCTTCCAGGGGGCCGAGGTAAAACGCAAAGAAGCCCTGCCACGGTCTTGTTCTGAAATTATAGGGCTGCACAAACTCGGCGAGTAATTATATTGCCGCTGTTTTGCTGAGTACTTCAATCTTGAAGAAGTTGCTATACATAAACCCTGTTTTTTTGGGGGTTTTTTTTACATTTATTCCAGGAAGCTTTGTTTGTTTGTTCTTTGTTCCTTAACATTTCTAACCATTTCTACTACCACGTTAGTTCAATGTAGAAATGTGTCTCCGCTTCTAGTTTAGTTTATGTGCGTGAATCTGCCCTTTTTTCCGTTCAGTTAATTGTGCAGCGCTCATACCCGAGCAGGCGGCAACGTGTCACTGAGATGTTTTACAACGGTTCTAACCAGAGTGCGTCAAAGGCCTTGACGGTAGATTTCAGCTAGCGGTCACGGTGAGCAGCTGTTGTGTGGTGCTCATAAAGTTTATTCACAAAGACTTGATGGGATCCTGATGAGTCACATCACAGAGGTGCTCTTTGATAGTTTTCTGTGTTTCTCATATTGCAAAATGTTTCATTAGTCTTCTCATGCCTAATTGTGAGAACATTCTTGTGCTACGTAATGTAATACGATGAATAATCGAAAATATATATATATATTTTTTTTACTTGGCACTTAAACGAATCTGCGCACGTATTGACTGAATTGATTATTTTCCATTTGCAAAGACTTACCATGCTTTGGCCAATTCTAATGGGATTTCTGAAGTCAGTAGGAAAGTGTTGTGTTTGGAGCACTCCAGTTGCTCTAAGCGAAGCACTGAATGTTGCCGTGTTGCTTTTGCTAAACACACACTCCTGCCTCTGTTTTTCTTTTTTTAAGAAACGGAAAGCCAGGGATCCCAGCGAGAAGAAGCCGAAACGGCTTCGCGCCAACAGTAATCAAAGCATAACGGTCTCGGGTGACAGGGTGGCGGCGGCTGACGCTGTCGCGACGCAAAGCGCGTTGCACACGGCGCACCTGCACGAGATCGCGGACGGATTTGAAATGGAGGCAAATTCCCCTTTGACTTTATTGCAGACAGCAGATGATCTTAGTGGAGAGAACACAGAGGTGGTGGTGATGTCTGAATGTCCTGCTGCTGACGGGCAAGATGAGCTTGTGAACGGAATCACTGCTGCCGTTTTAACTCCGGGCCGCGGGCTGGCCATGAGCGGCGCCACACTCGGTTGTACAGACGAGGCTCCTTATCAACACTCTCTCGGTGTCGAAGATTGCCCTTGTGCCACGGAGGAGTTCTCCGAAGGCCACGGAGCTCCGGTCATCGCCTACTTCGAGACCATACCAAACGTTTACCCCAGTGAAACCTCTACCCAGTTGACGTTCTCCCCGGAGACAGTGCTGTCGTCCGCCCTGAGCCCCAAGCCCATCTCGTCCACTCTGCCTATAGTGTCTAAACTCATGTCACCTGCCCCCACGGCCCTGGTGCTCACTGTGGAAAGACTGGAGGCAGAGGAGGGAGAGGGAGACGACGGCCAGTCGGAGGAGGACGGCATAGAACGGCAGGAGCACCAGCTGGAGGAGCACTGGTGAGCACGGATTCTCCATTTCAAGGACATGTCTGTGTTTTCCCTCAGGGAGAACTTAGTAAGATTGATTGAGTCGTACCCTGGCCACAGGGTTTAGAGTTTAACGTCGGGACCAGATTTAGTGTTTGAGATGCCTCCTGAACTAAAGATGCAGCAAACAGCCAATAACTAAAATCGACATTAGACCAATTTCAATTGCTACTACAGAGCACCTCAGTAGTCATGCTTTTCTTCTCTTCTGTATTACAGCTTTTACGATCTCTTACCTTTTTTATTTTTTTTTCTCCTACATGAACAGTTACCATAAGAACAGTTTGAGTAAGGAGCAGCTGGAGGCAATCGTGGCTGAGCTGCAGAAGAAGGTGAAAGTTCTGCAGCAGCGACACCGCCGACACCTGGAGAAGCTTCTGGGACTGGAGAACACGGTCAGCCAGCTGAGGCAAAGCAACCTGCTGAACGAGGAGCGACTCCAGCTGCTTGAGAGGGTGAAGCGCTTTTAAAGTATTTCCACGAAATATGTCTGGATTTATTTAAAAAAACAACAACAAAAGAAAAAGCAACAACTTCGAATTGCTGTTCTCAGGTTTCTGTATTATAATATTTCATTGGGAGAAATTGTGCACCCTCCATTAAACTTACTGTGCAACTTATCAAAACAATCAGCACAGGTGAGATTAGCTGTAGGGGTTGAACACTTCAGTTATTTTGTCTTTTATATTTGTACTAATTACATCTGCTGTTGCATTTAATGTCGTGAAGGAAAAAAAAAAAAAAGTCCTCATTTTATATTTTGTTTGTGAAAATGTCAAACAGTGCATTTACTTTTTGTCGTCTCCTCGCTCTCAGGCTTACATACAGACCGGTGCAGCAGTGTCGGACGCTGGTGAGACTGTGGCCATTATCTATGAAGAGGAGGATGCTGTGTACTTCTATGCTCCACTGAACAACGCAGGCGAAAAGCTGTGAGGCCCGACTGAATGCGGCTGTCCCTCGTGCGTGTCCGTCTGCCTGCCAAGAACGTGAGCGTGGCTAATGCTGTTGACACCAAAACGCTACCTAATTGTTTGTCTTTTGTTTTCCTTTTAACAAAATGAGATCTGTGTGTGAACTGTGGCTGTTGGATCTACTGTGAGCTTTGCACAAATATGGAAGAGTAATATGGGACAATGTTGAATGGTTGTTTGGGGGGGGGGGTTCTCCAAGGTTTACACCCTCCACCCCTCCACCCCTCCTGCCCGTCCTCCAACCACTTTTTAGGTTTTACTTTAAAGTATTTTTGTTGGTGATAATGTACATATCAAATAAAAAAATAACTTCTGTTTACGTTTGTGCTACATTTCAGCTATTAAAAGAACCAAAAATGACGCAACCAATGAAGTAGAGGCACATAGAGAGTTTGATTGAATCATCGTCGCTTCGACCTTTTTCTTCTTCAGGAACAAAGGAAATGAGTCAACGCAGAAGTCAAAGTCAAACCCTGTTTAGTGACAGTCGACACACGACCAGTTGGTTTGGTTCATGGAAGTTTGCACTCCTGTGTTGAACATAGTGATTCGAGGCCCAGCTGTCAGATCAGCTCATTGCTACTAAAGCAGGTTTATTGTTTGCTTAAGGGGCTGTGTCAAATAATTCAATGGTGAGCGCAGTCCGCTTGCTCCAGTTTTTGCCCTGTAGGTAATTGAAATGTGAAAGAACACAGTTTAAGTTATACAATATTAGTTGTGAAGAGTCATATCTGTTTCTTCATAGTGTCCTTTTATTCAGGGAATCTAATTATCCTCAAACCGATAGGGAAACTGCCCCATAGTTGTACAGGAAGGAACGTGATACTAATCGAATCTCAGGTTTACTGAATTATCTGCGGAACTCTGCTGAGTGAAACCTGGAGCAGGTCGAGTCACTTCGAGGTTCAAGATTTGAGGGAGTTCTCGACTTTACTCGGCAAAATTATCCAGATTACTTGGGGGGGGGGTAACCTTTTTCTTGTTTTTATTTTAACCAGAGGGTTCTTTTCCCCCGTCGTGGAGTGATATCACTCTCTTTCCACTAGGTGGCAGCAGAGGCAGGTGTTTCACACGGATGCTCGGACATTCAAACGAGATTTTACACACATGAAAAGGGACCGATCGGCCTTTAACAAAAGGCCCCTTTACTTGAAGGTTGCGCTGGCTGTTACAAGGTGCCCCCCTGATTACCAGTGTGGGGGGGGCGGCCAACAAGAAGAACCATCTTAAGAACAAGCCAGGCAGAGAGAGAAAATTCAATTCAGTTCAATTTTATTTATATAGCCTAATATCACCAGTCACAGTTTGCGTCAAAGGGCCAGAGGTGACAGGAGTGAAACCAAGGCACCCTGCCCTGCACTTGTGTCTCACAGTAACTTAAAATTTAATTTAGTAATTTAAAACTGGTGACTTTAAGACTGTTTTCAGGAATGTTTAAATGTCATCTCTGGAATAACACTGTACTCACTTTGCATGATTGTACTAATTTTGAACAACTTGAGTTATGTAACAACTTTACAACAGGGAATTTATATCTAAAAATGTACTGTGGGGAGTGGAATGAGATGAATATTTTTTTAGGGTTGATATGACTAATAGTAGATCTGAGGGTACCTTAGATGAGTGAATGGAGATTTGGTGTAACACTGTGATTGCACCCACAAAATTGTTCAATTAAACATTCTTGTCACAAAGCCATCTTTCAACACAAAATGGGTTAATAAACTCATTTCAGAGGTGGAAACTCATGTTGCTTCCTCCATGGAGAGAAAATCAGAGCGGACGAGTCCTGTCAGCTGGTGATTTACGCGGAGCCCATGAGTTCAGATCACCCACTAATGGAAATTCTCTTTTCATGTTTGCCCCCGTGACAGAGTGGTCAGAGTTCAGGGTCAGCTACACCAGGACATTTCAACAGGGTCGGAGAAATTCTCGCTACCTAAATCCAGATCCCGCCCGCATCTGATGGACTGTCTCCACACACCTTAAACAACTTGTCCTGTACCCGCTTTCCCTTGGCCAATAGTGCCAGATAGTGTCTTTAAATCTAAATAAAATGGGGGTTTTTTCAGGATAATTCTACAACCGTAGCAGTGAATGATTCATCATAAATCTTCTCAGTCAGTCGGTTAGTGAGTCCGATTGCCTCGGACGCGTTAATCACTGATTTGTCCTTATTTTGACTGAAGACTTTAAAGGCCATTTAGAAGTTTCAGCCGTAGCTTTCACAACACTTCTCCCCATTTCCTCCCCCTCCACCCTGTCTATGAGAGACAGCAGTCTGGCTCCCAGCTGGTCCTGGCGGTGGGTGTAGGGTCGAGGAAGGGGGAGCTGAGGGTGAGGAGGCGCAGAGCGGTGGGGCGGGGACGGAGAGGCGGCTGTCATCTTGGCTCTGGGCGGGCGGCCGACAGGGAGAAGAATGGTGGGCACTGGCGAGATGGTGGCATGATGGCGCCAACCAGCACAACGATTTATACTTCACATTAGTTCGTGTTTTTGTCCGAGAAAATCAAGTGTAGAAACCATTTTCAATGGATTTCCTCTGCTGTATTCACTTATTTATCAAAGTTAAATCTAATCTATTTCAAGCAAGTTCTTTATGAAAAAAAAAAAACTCCTGTGTTTCAGTTTGACTTTGTATATCTTGGAACTTTGGAATCTGCTGCTACATTATGTAAAAGCCTGATTATAGATTCACAAATTGCCACATTTAATATATGTGGCTGTGACTCATGAGGACAGGCTATAGGCGACATATTTTATAACGGTAGGTATCCGTTTCATATGAGGACAGATTTGCAAACCCTCAGCAGGATGGATCACCCACCTCAAATCGACTGGAAAAGGACATTAATAGTGAGGGAGATATTCAGAAATTACTTACACGGCGTGATTTAGAGATTATTCTCTCAGATACACAAAGCCTGTACACAGAAATGTAGCAAGAAACAAACAAAACGTTATAAAATAAACATTTTTAAACGCATCTACAGCGTGTACGTATTTGACAGGCGGGCAGCATTGGCTCCCACCTGTGGCGTGTTGCTGCCAGTGTTCCTCAGGTCACCCAGGTCAGTCATCCCCAGCTGCCACCTCCCCCATTTCTTCTTTATCTCTGCCTGCACCTGCAAGCAAAGTGACGTGTTAACAGTGAGAGACAGAGGAGAGAAGGAGGGCCGTCATGATGACTACATTTATCAACAGGGGATGGATAAGAAGTGGGGAAAATGTTCAACTTCAGACAATCCGTTCGCTCAAATCTTAAACGTTTTCCCATTCTTCAACCTTAATCCCGTTCATTTGTTTCCCCGTCAGTTAAAGAATGAGGTCTTTCCTATTTCACAAAAGGAGCAGTAGCTCCAAACAACAACGCATACAGACACGAAGGGGCAGACAATGTGGGGAAACAGGAAGGTTTGACAAATGATTATATAATTACATGTTATAACATACAGTATATTATATAAAGTATCATATCATCATATTATTATATGGAGGTTTCAGCTTGGATTTACTACAGCAATACTATGTCTTATGTCTTTACTACAGTTAGATTTTAGATTTAGTCCGTGAGGACATTTCACTTCTTGAAAGGTGTAGTTTTATGGACCATTAAAATATATTATTTCATATTAGAAATGAAACTCTTAAATGGCACATGCCAGATTTGTTGGTCTTTACATCCTTACACTTCCATATACAGCACATAATACACAGACTATTAATGCCTAATACCTCTAATGCCATTTGAAATGGCAATGCCTGGTTGCTTTCAAGTGGAAAACATAGCATTGGGAGAATTATTGTCGACACACCATTTACCTCTTTGTTGACAAAACAGTAGAGGATGGCCACGAGTAAACCCTGTGAAGAGGGGAAATGGACTCTTAATGTTCAACCAAACATACAAAAAGAATGAAATATGTTTTGTGATGCTTCTTTTCATTCAGAAAAGGTCTTCTGAGGGCAGATAGGTTTAGCCTGGGTGGATGTACAGAGTCTTGGCTGTACCTGGAAAGAGTTGAGGAAGAGTTGGAAAAAGAGGCTGACGTTGTGGAGGATGCCATCCTTGTGCTCCTCTGTCAACAGAAAGACCACTTCATGGATCCCCAGCAGAGGGATCAGGGTCAGGGTGGATTTGGCCAGTCTGGAGGGGAAGACACAAAACCGTCGCTCTGAAATTGTTCTTCTTGCTCGTCCCTCTTTCGGCGTTCTTCCGAAATACAGTGATGGAGGGTTGCCTTTAGACATGGCATCTATTCAGTGTTTTGCTCAAAGACACTTCAGCGGGGAAGATGCTTTGCTTTGTTTGTCAAACACCTGCATCCCAGTTAAAGGGCAGTCTGTCTCCATACACACACCCAGCTGGCCACAAGCTCTGACCGGGGATAAACTAGAAAAGTAAGTGCATTACCTTCCTCCAGCAGAGCATCATGGGAGATAAGAAAGTAGCTCTCCTTGATGGAAATTATTCTTAGAAATCAGTCCATTTGTGCTAGATAGCCATCAGCTTGTGTGTGTGTGTGTGTGTGTGTGTGTGTGATGCTGGTCAAGGGTATGTCAGGGGATTATAAGAGGCCTCTCCTGCTTCTCCTCCTCCACAGAGTTTCTAAAAGCCTTTAGGTCTTGTGTTTGTAGGGGAAAATGCATTTTTCCTTCAGTTGAGTTTTCAGGGGAGGCGAATATAATATAATAATGTTCACGTGTCTTACCTGAATTTGTAGTCGGTGTATCTCATCTGATGGGCTTTCAGTTTGGACACAAGAACATGGATGATGCGGATAAAGATGAAGAAGTTCACCTGAAGAGGTAAAAAAAAGAAAACCAAACAGGCCCATTCACATTCTCAATGACCGCATTACAAATGAGATGATATGACACGGATTCGCATCAGTCTATACGCGCATACTTGAGTTCAAGTCTGCAGCTTGTGATCACAACTTTGTTCACGCTACTGTCCCCACCCAGTCGTCACTCTGTAGAAACGGTCCCGGCTGGAAGCTACTATGAGTCCCCCATGAATTTCAATCACTGACTGACTTCTGAAAGTCAAATATAACCACAGAAATGTTCTGCCTCTTTACATGTTCGTCTTCACGTGTGTCCATGTATGTGTGCGTGTGTGTGTGTGTGTGTGTGTGTGTGTGTGTGTGTGTGTGTGTGTGTGTGAGTGTGCGAATGTTCCTGCGTGTACATTACCAGAATGGCGAGCAGGATGGGAGTGCGGATTATCCACCAGTGCGCCATGTTGTCATTTTTCTCCCAACAACTACATGCACAAAAAAAGCAATGAGCACTAATACGCAAGAAGGTATGGTGAAAATATTGGATGGGGTGACAAATGAAAAGTTATAGGTGTAGTGGTTTTCTGCAGTGTGTTGTGCAAAATCTGTGGTGCAGGTGCCATGGAGAATAAGAAAAGAAATGAACTCCTGCACACTGTCAGCACAACATTTACTGAAGAAGCAAAGATACAAATGACTCACCTTGTGTTTTCAAACAGGTAACGTACAATACCCCAAGGAACCACAAATAACACTGGGGTGCCTGACACAAAGCAGACATATGTATAAATATATGTATATATATATATATATATATACGTATAAAACGCTCACAGCAGCAAATTCTTATCAATTTACACACTATGTGACCTGTTCAATAATTACAACCATTTCTCTTTTTTCCACTTCCTTTCCATTTCTGGTGTGTGTGATTACTCTGTATGATTACTTAGTGTGTGTGTCTGTGTGTGTGTGTGTGCGTGCGTGTACCCCAGCCTATGAGTAGGTATCCACAGAAGTAGTGGGTTTCAGAGAATACCATCAGCCCCAGTAGGTTGTGTAGATACAGGCCTTCCACCAGCAGCCAGTAGTAGTTGGCTCCCACACAGTACTGCATCAGCACCTGAGCCGTGCGGCAGCCAGACACAGCCTAGTGTGTGTGTGTGTGTAGGAAGAGAAAGTAAGTTCCTAAGAGATTAGAAGTGACACGTTTTTTTTCTATGTAAATGTTCTGCTTAACATGTTTTTAGGTCAAGTCTCAAGTCTTAGCAAGTCAAGATGCAAGTTTCTCAGGGCACTGAACGCTGATGATTTCACCGACACGACATTTCAACATTTTATTCTCAAACCTGTTTAACATGCCTGCCTGTTGTTGTCTTATTTATTTTTTTAATGTTTCTGGGACTTTATCAGGTCCAAAACGTAGGACGTGAATGGCATTTCGTTTGCATTTCAAGTCAAGTCGTAAATCAAGCTCAAGTTTCTGCGATGGAAGTCTGACTCGAGTCCACCATTTCGGCTTCTATCTGAATCCGTGGCAGTGCAATGTCAATGCTTATGGTCAGGGGAAAGGCTAATGGTTGAAAACAGCCATTTGAGGCAATTAAGGGATGGAACAGGTTGGAAACTACATTTAGCTATGTTTTCCTTAAAGTGATACAAATGTAGACATCCCTGATATAATCCTTGTTTCCTGCTCTCCTTCTCTCTCGCTCAGTTTTTGTCTCTGTCTGCATGTGTGTGTGTGTGTGTTGTGTGTGTGTCCCGAACCTGATCGCTGAGTGTTTCCGAGGAGACGCTGCTGTCACTCAGGGGAAAGAACTCAGGGGTTTCTCTGCTCAGCAGAGCATCTCTGGTCAGGATGGAAACAGCGCGCAGAATGAACGATGCAAACAAGTTGGTGTGGATGTAGTTTCTGGTGCAGTGCAGCTTCCTGCACACATCACACAGTGATGTTAAACATGTCAGAACAATGAGCACACACTGTGTTACTCATGGATAAACTTTGTCAGACATTTGCCAAGTTTAAGGGTTAATCTGAGGTCTGTTTAATCGAATTTTTGCACTTTCATGGTTAGTGCTTGTTGCTGTGATGTTTTTGCTCCACATCATTTCACTCTGCACAACAAACGGGAATTGCTGCTTGTGTTTTTTTCTATCTTAATTCCCATTGGAACAATCCTCAGAGGTGTGACCTGAGGGCTGAGGTGAAAAAGTAGGGAAAAAAAACTTTTTTCACTAAAATAAAACTGGACAAACACACTGGTTGTGGAGATAGCAGGTTCACAATTATAATTAATTTGATCTATTTTCTAAAAAAAAGTTACATAATGCCTTCGAGTGAGTACATAAAGAACCAAAAATAGGCCAAAATAATGAGATAACAAGATGGGAAAATCCAAAATCAGAAAACAGATGTCGGCCTACCTGAAGAACAGCAGAATAATCAGAGCCAGAGAGAGACTGGCCAGACTAACAGAGTAACCCACTGTGTACATGACTTTGAAGCAGGCTAAGATCATCATCTGCTTCACCTGAACAAAAAGCAACCAAAATCCAAGAGTGGGTTAACACTGTGGACAGAAATGTACAGTTTCTTTTCACACCCTTCTACCTTAGTGTGTACCTGTGTGCTTGTGTCATTGTCACACTGAGAATGGTCCATCCAGGTGTTGTTGGCGGCGTTGGTGGTCCATTGACCCTCAGGACCACACTTCCGCAACACAAAGCCATTACGCACTACACAAAGACACACATCAGAGGCTGAAACACACACTGATCACAGACAATAGTACACGCATAAAGTGAGTATAGCGTGTGTGTGTGTGTGTGTGTGTGTGTGTGTGTGTGTGTGTGTGTGTGTGTGTGTGTGCATTCCTACCTTGGTTGTACCAGGGCAGGTACCAGGGGCAGGGCACCTTAACTGTAGAGTTTGGTTTTCCATCTGACCAGCAGGCGTACATGTCAAACATACGACCACAAACCACACCTGAGGAGAGGAGAGGAGACGAGAGGGCACAGCATCTTTATACGTTTAGTATACATTAGAGACAATAATATTTGCGTGTAATCACAGTTTTAAAACAAGGGTGGGGGTCGCTGAACATTTGTGTTTGCATTTTCTATGCAAGTTACCTTTGGCTCTGGGTTCTGTACTCATCTGGAGCAGACATTCATTCATGTAGCGTTTCCACTCCTCTTCAAGATGCTTCAGAGTTCTCCCTGACGCGCACTGCAATAAATCTTTATTTTATGAAGCTTATCATATTATTCCATATGCATGCCTGTAGTGCGCTGTTGTGTAACAACTCAATAAACTGGCATAAGAAGTTTGACTCAAATGGAGACACAGCAGACAGAGCAGAGCGGGCCTGGGAAAAGAGACTGAAGACAAACTTAGAATGTAAGGGGGCAGAAAAGATGGCAGATGAGTTTTTTTCAATATATATATTAACACTCTCCTCCAATATCATACACATTAAACTTGCTCATCATATGCTGCTTTGTCATCATAAAATGTCTCTCTCGACAAATACCAGAGTCCTGTAGAGGAGGAAGAGGATGAGGAATGTGTTGGAGGCCTTCATCATTTAGGGCAGCAGGGAGATAATCTCAGAGCTTTGGAGGACACCGCACGGTCACTGAGAGGTCATCAGAGGTCAAGTAGAGGAAAAGGTGGGATACGTTCCGGATCATGAAACAGTCCCTTTACCCTCTGCAACACACTGCCTGGAAATACAGAAAACAACAGTTCAATATCTGATTTAAAATCATCAGTCTTAACAAGTAGAGCAAACAGAGTCCATATGTATATATATATATATATATGGATAAAGGA
>CM022478.1:5020694-5110301 GCA_011952105.1 Coreoperca whiteheadi | reverse complement strand
TATATATATATATATATATATATACACATGCCAAAAACGTACCTAATGAGATTGGTTCATTATTCAACTATGACATTAATATAAGCATACAGATCAAAATAATTCAACTGTCGGGCTATAACCATGAACAATGTGGTCAATATTGTGGGTAAATTAATTTTGAATTGTGTGTGGACGTTTGTCAATCTGTATCTCCGTCTGTAGATGTTTGCTGAGATTTGTGTAGAAAAATTTGTAAATGTGTTGTACACTCTAGGGTTGCAGTTGAAGACTTCACTGTACTAAAAAGACTTTGGACCACCCGTTCGGTGTGACTTGTGAGTCTGATTAGTGGGTGCACTTTCCAGGCACCAAAGCAGACAGAGGGAGGAACAGGAAAGACTGCTGAGTAACCCTGTCTCTAATCCTCCTTCCAATACTGGTGGGTAGCTAATGTAACTGACAAGGAAGTTTGTGGGCTGGCATGTAACAAGCAAAGCCTGCTGTGGCGCGAGGAGGGACAGGATGGAGCACAAGAACATTTCAGAGCAAGAAGAAAATCAGAAAGGCTACAAAAAGACAACGTTACTCAGAAAAGAGGATTCATTAGACGAAAGAGTGTGTACGACAATAACAGATCCATGATGGATTCATCTTAATCATTGCAAGCCTTAAGCCACGAGTCACTGAGTCACGTGAAAAGTACTGCTATCAGCTCTCAAATATCAGTGTAACTCATGTTATACCTACCCCAGTGAAGTTCACGCCAGCATGTCAGTCACATGGCATCATGGCAAGATCAAATTTTGACAACAATCGGAGACCTGACTGCAGACCTGAACATCTCTCACCAAACGGTTACGTTACCATGATCATTTGTGGGGACGATATGTGGCCTTGACTTTGGACTTTAAACCATAATGACTTTTAGCCATAATGAATCAGACTTAGAATCTAACAGATTGTTCCTCTGTGTGCTATTAAACCACATGTAACGAGCCTGTTTTCCGCTGTAAGCGCCCAGAGACAACGTAGTTTCATCATGCTACAGAGAGAGAGTTATTCGTGAAGTGATAAGTCTCAACGTAGGCCGGCTTTGCTGTGTCTGGGGCTCAGGGTAACCTAAAACTACCGCCATAAAACACAAACATCTGGCACATTCAAGAATCCAGTTAAGCTTCTCTCCTATCTCGGCATCATCGATGATTAGTTCTACCCTGTCAATAAAAACTGTTTGCTTTGTGCTCATCATAATTGGTACGGCTCATCCGGGTATTTTGCTGCGGTCGATGGGGAAATGCTTCTTATTATTGAATTGCTTTACAGACTTATCACTGTGGATTTTTCCATGGAGGGCCTCATTATGCATTATGAACAAGTCCCTACAGCTTGCATTTAGCGTTTGGTTTTTTTAAAAGCTATTACTATCTCATGCCACCTTTTAAACTGATAAATGCTTTGGATCATGTTGTGTCCATCATGTCTAAGAGATGTTAGATGTGTAGACAAGAAAGTCATCTCTGTCTACAGGAAGTGCCTTAAGTGTCAAACGCGAATGGTTTCATAAAGAACGAGGGAGCGCCTTCTAGATAAGTTTTTTGATACGCCTCGCATGATTTCCACATACAACAAAAAGTCACTGCTTGATTAGATTTGGTTTTGTCAATGAAATGGAGGGAAAACAATGGCCCATATTATGATAGCATTATCAGTTATCATAGATGCAGGTCTCACCTTTATGTAAACATTTCATGAGTGTGTTTATCTCAATGTAAAGTTGGATTTTCCAAAATGTTTTATGTCAAACTGAAACTGTAGACCAAGAATTTATACGCCAAGAAAATACCTCTCTTTTCTGAAGAGAGATAAAAACACTGCTTGCTTTGATAAAAATAAATGCACTCATTTATCTAAATTGTAGTAATCAATAGAGGTTTAACACAGCCTAGTTCTGGGTTTATTTAGGAATGCATCACATTGTATCTGGTGTGAAATGTACCGGAAATTGCACATTAACAGTCGCACAATTTGTGAGGGAGTGGGACATTACTCCATCCCTGTCTTTTGATTGAGACTTAAAACCTTACATAGCTTGGTGAAAAGCTAAATTACACTTGTAGTAATATATTCACTGGTGAAGCTATTACTACAAGTGTCATTTTGATAGAATTAAGCAGATTAACGACTGAGACAGTCGCAAAAAGAAAAGGGAGAGAGGTACAGAGCGGTAAATGAGTAGAGAGGAGAGAGGTTGGTCTGACTTCTGGCAGATAAGAACTGCCTGTGTGCAATGAGCCGCATGACAGTGTATTCTGCATGGACAGCATGCTGGAACATTTTGCCCCAGGCACACAAACAAATGTAGGGAGAAGGATGCCATGAAGAGTCTGCACTAACCTAATGTGTCGTGTGTGATTCAAATCCACAAGATGTTTTTGAAAGTTCCATGATTTTCCATAAACGTTTATAAGCAGTGGTAAAGCCTTTAATTGAGTTTCCCCTGTGTCAGTAATGGGCATGGTCGATCCGGAACAAGTGGCACGCACAGGGGTGGGTTTAATTTTTGCCCCACGCTCACACCACAGTTGTACATGGGCTTATCAAAGAGACACCTTGAGTCACGTGATGATGTGGAGGTTCTTTCAGATACTCGTTGAAATAATATTTCGGAATAAAAATGGCACATATCAGCTCAAAAGTTGAACGAGCATTGTACTTCTGTAACATTGTCAGACAATTTATCAGACTTCGCGTAGCTCCCTCTGGAGCCGCAAAAGGCTTTATACGTCTTTTTTTAACATATGCAGTATACTCCACAAGACCAGTAAACAGTGTAATATTGGTGGAGTTCCCATTTAACTGCTTTAATATAACACTGTAATACTGATAATAGTGTCGGTCTTGTAAAATCAATATCACATAGCTGCTGCCACCGTCTGATGTCCAAGTCATGCAATAACGCGTCCTGTCCTGTACAGTAGGCCTGTGTGTTCTTCACAGCTTTCGGCGTCAGTTCAGACAACACAACAGCAAAACTATACAAAATTACATTTTAAAGCGCGTACTGTGTAAAGTGGTCCTCCACCAAACCAGACACGAAAAGAATATTTTTTAAAGGGACATTTCGCCCTGAAAATCAAAACGTTCCCGCATGAAACTGCTCACAGCACGGTCCGTGGATTATCTTGAGCAACCGGATCATGATTTATGGAAAGAGACTTTGCTGTTGAGTTTTGCAAATGTATTTTTTGGCGCTTTGGGCGCCACAAGCCGAGCGCCATATAGTCCCATTATATTCAAATAAGGCAGACATCTCCACGGCCCATATTTTCAAAACTCTGCAACTCACACCAAAACAGTCTAGATGGATAAACAGCACTACAGGTAAGATGGAAAATGCGCATTTTTTGATTTTGGGGTGAACAGTCCCTTTAAGTTAAACAAGGAGAAGGACACAGTAATAAGATTCAATACCTGGGGATTTAATGAACATGCCTTTAGCCATGCAAATATGCACCAGCTGCACAGTATGTTATTATCACGAAAAAACGTTCGTTATATATGCACTCAGTGTTAACTCATAAGAGAGACATGGAGGGAGAGAGAGAGAGAGAGAGTGATTATGCCAATTAAATAAATGTTTTTTAACAATACAGCATATTGTATTATATAATGAGGAGGAGCAGCAGCAGCAGCAGGCAGGGGCTGGATTTGCTCGGCACTACATCCACGACTGTGTCAGTGAAGGGCTTTGCAGGTTCACCTCAGTGACAAAAACACTAATTGGCTGAAAATGATGCTCACAATTGACTGAAAATCAGTTCCGAACATACCGCTGTCTTCTTGCATCTCTGCTGTGAATTTTTCTTTCTGTTGGTCTTTTCTTTCCATCTCTAAATTAATAAGACTCACACACGCTTGCCTCATTGACAAATTACACTGCACCCAGGCATTTCTAAATGCGTCCAGCTCATCTTTCTAAGCTGACTCTAACAAGCCCTTTCCGTTATGTTGAGCCTCTTTCCATGTTTAATTATCAAGGTCCAAATGTTCACAATTTCCTGTTAAATGAGACAACTCCCCTTACATTAGCCATCAGTGTAAAACAAAGAAAAAAGAAAGCGTTGGCGATTGAAACATCTTGGTGACTTTTGAAAGGACTGCACAAGCTAAACACATTTTCAGTGGTTTGATGATGACCATTAAACTGATTAAATGAGCTTCCCTTGACTGACAGAGAACAGTGTGGGATGCATGGCATTTTAGAAACCAGTGAACGCAGACCAGGCGGCACGGCCAGATTGTGATGACAAGGAGAAATCATTTATGCGGCATTGGTAGTGGCATTTTCATAAAAGAAATATCTGTCCTATGTTAAATATCCACCATGTTCTACGTGTCCAGCAGCAGCAACCGTGGTTTGTTTGAAAGTAAGACAAGAGCAACAGGGGAGCAGCAATAGCCGCCACCGTTTAAGAGAAGGGCACCAGCTACAGAAACTTTACCAACATGAAATCAAAGGAAAGAACACTGGCACTCCCAGTGTTCGACTGAAAGGCAATCTCTTGGAGGTTTTTCTTTCTTCTACAAACTACTAAATGATCTTTCCTAATTAGAAGTTAGGGACAACCACATCCCCGCCCCCCCATATACAACATTTCAAAAAGTTTCCTTTTGTGCCTCACTGTCTACATGCAGGTTTTGTGCCATATCCCCTACAATAGATCATTATGTTGCATGATAACAATGCCAAGCTTCAGGCATAAAGTTTTGCTTCGTTGTAATTCCCATGCATGAGGCCCTTTTCATCATAAAGGCAGGGTTAATCTAGAAACGCTCAAGCGCTCTATACAACAGAGGATCCTGAGTTCAAGGCCTACCTGGCTTTAAGTTTTTCCTTTAATTTGTCACTCATCTGCAGGGGCATAAGACACAGGGGACTGAGTATACAGAGCCATCATATGATGAGGGTCCACAAAGACACTAGAATGAATAGCCGTAGATGCGGGGGAGGGGCCCATAGAGAATGCCTATGTGCAGGGTCCAGAATGATGTGCTATATGCCCCTGCTCATCTGTACTTTCAGCAATAAATCACTGTGTCTTCAGGCAGCATACAGTATTTTCGCAGGGTGTTCCGGTGTGGGCGAATTCTGCTTTTCTTTTGACTCTTACACATACAATGTTTTCGTTATCATGTTGCTGATACTTTCAGTAAAGGGACATGTACGCGGCGAACTTGCGGGCATGCACACACCCACGGAAGTGTTTAAGATCTGACAGGAGTCTGTTAAGCATCTTGTCGCCCTGCTTTCCTGCACACCGTCATCGGGCGCTGTGGTGGTCCACCCCACTGACAGACACAGAGCACTGCTGGGCCTGGCTGTAGCACAATATATAGAAGCATACACACACCGACATTAGCCAATTAGCTTGGGTAACGGTGCGGCCCACAGGTCTCAGTTTATGTAACAATGCGAGCAGGCTGTGTGCGTGCGTGTGTGTGTCTGTGTGTCTGTGTTGTAACCAGCTTTCCCACATACCTTAGCCATGTCTTTTCACCACACCGCAGGGCTGTATGCACATCACTAGTATAACCCAATAATCAGCGCCCACGTTGTACTGATGCTGTGACGGGCTTGTTCAGAAGGCCTAATGATTGTGGAATTTGTTTCTTCTTTGTTTTTCGCTCTCTTGTTTCTTTCTTTTTTCATGAAGTACACACCTACAGCATGTTTCCCTTAGGTGAAATTGTAACACTTTTTTTTTTTTTTCATTATTGATAACCTAAAAACAAAAAAATCCAATTTTGTGACATGGTCATTTCATGTTATCAGATCCCACAGTGATGTCTTAAATACCCTCACTTTAATTCATTGAAATTCAAATTATCATGGTAATTTGTCCATCCCTCCACATGGAGGTCAGAGGTCAGGGATTCAGTGTGTTATAGTCAGTGACTAAACATACATAATACATAATTTGGCACTTGTTCACTGTCTCACCTTCAACTTCTTTCAATAACCCGAGGACAGAAGGTGTGCCCCTATATATGACCATTTGTGCAGCACCATGATTCACCGAAGGTCTACATGAGCATTCGCATCTGTTGTTATATATGTTATGCTTCTAAAATACTTTACTTGTTTACAATTGTTTCTGTTTCTGTCACTACTCACTACCATCACACTGCCAGACAGCATGCTTCCATAATCCCCACCGACCACCGGCCATACAATGTTATCATGCTGTAACAATTACAATGGATGATTCCCAATTATCACTCAGAAAGACGAGGCATACCAAACAGTGGAAAAGGCTGTGCAATGGTCACAAAATGTTAATCAAAACCCGAGGCAAAGGCTGCATGATGACAACGTAACGGAAAGGAAGAAATGTGGACTCACCTTTGGAAATGTCATGTTTTCACCGTCAAAGTCTGCAACCAAATCCAGCTGTGCAGGAGACAAATTAAGCAAGTCAGGTCTCAGACTGTTGTCCCGAAGGCAATCACAATGCAATCATTGAAGTCTGGATTTTCTCTCTCTCTCTCTCTCTCTCTCTCTCTCTCTCTCTCTCTCTCTCTCTCCTGACTGATGGTGTTGCTGTTTTGCTTCCTCTCACTAATGGCAGCTGCACTCGGGCCCCAGATTATTTGGTTTCGCGAGAAAATCGGACACATCACTTTTCTTTTAAATGACTTAAAACATCTTGATAGACGTGATTCCACAAGTGAGCTAAATTTGAATTTGACCGAATATTTATTGATCATTGAATCAAGAATCAATCAAATCAAGAAGCTAGCCTTAATTGTTCCACTGTATACTACTACTACTACTAATAATAATTATGGTCACTTTATCTATTGGCTCTGGTTAGGAATGACATTGTTAAATATAGATATGGCATGGGCCTATTCTAAAACTAGAAGTGATGTTTGCAGCAGTTAGTATATGTGATTAGTAATTTTATAGCAAATGATTTATTTGGTGCGATGGCATGTGAATGTGTCTCTCTGCGCTAAAGTTGCAAGTGGTGTAGGTGTACCTGCCTTAATTGGTCAAGGATTGATTATCATGTTTACACTAAAACCAAGACAGTAACTTAAAAAATGTCCTCTTGATGCATATGATGATGCATTTCCTCATGTATAGTCAAGCTCTGGACCCTGGTTGCATCCTGTAATCTTCTCTAATATAATCAATAATGTACCAAAGACCATAACACAATGTTATTCTGTGCAAAGTTTTCTCAGCAGAAACAAAAACACATTGCGTGCCAGTAACGGTTGTTCAATGGCAGCCTCACGGTACAATGTTTGACAGTTTAATCTATAGAATAACATGACTGGGTCTCACTAAAGACCATATTTGCCGATCACAGAAACTCCCCTTTGACTATACAAACACGCCCTCATGCATGTGTGCTTGCATGAAAATTCACACCCCAGCACACACAGACATACTCAGGTCAAGTTGTGACAAGGGCAAAGGGTGAAAATTGGAGCTTTATGAAACATAGTGGCTGTGAAATGTGTATAAACCACAGAACAAAAGGGTTTTTGCTGTAGTCCCTCTCTTTCTCCTGCTTCAAAGCCCTTATTTGTAGACTGAGACCATATTCTAAATATTGGCGATACCCCTGAATTGAGGTGGGGGGGGGGGGGTTGTCTCGAGGGTCTCATGGCTTGATAATAAGTGAGAATAATAGTTATGTACTGAAGTACTATTTTGAGGTACTTGTACTGTCCTTGAGTATTTTCCAGGCTACTTTATATTTCTACTCCACTTTGACAACATTTCAAATGGAAATTTTGTTCTTTTTCTTGCACTACATTAATTTTACAGCGGCAGGTATTACTTACTTTTCAGTTCAAGTATTTACATACAAAACATATGACCAGTACATAAAATATGATGCATTGTTTTATATTAAACCACCCAGAAATATATGAAGCAGTTAAAATTAGTTCCACTTCAACCAATTACTACATTTAAACACAGCTTACAATGTTAGTGCATCAATAGTAATGATCCACTAATATAATAACATAACACTGACAAGGGTAATTCTGCAACTAGCTTTACTTTTACTTTAATTACATTTGTTGCCAATATTTCTGTACTTTTACTCAAGCTCACTTTTGAATGGCGTTTTACTTGATTTTATAGTGTGGTATTGTTACTTTTACTTAAGTACATAATCTAAATACTCCTTCCACCACTGGAGGGTATGAAAAAGTTCTGTTTGTTTTGGCTAATGGGACTCTGAAAAGGGGACCAAAAGGCAAAGTCTGACACTGTGCAAGCAAGAGATGGGAGTTGTTGCACCGAATGGACTCTTCTGTAACAGTTTAAACAGTTTGTTATATTGACTTTACAAACAGTTCTATGTTAATGAGGATTTATTTAGGGGTAGGCGGTGGATGAACAGAAATTGATCGGAGAAATTGACACCAAACAACCTCAGCAAACAACAAAAAGTAATTTGCAAGAGCTTTAGGACAGGACAGACATTTTAAATGCCTGGAAAATAAACCTTCTACACCATAATAAATGGTGCTTTCTCAAATAAACTCACTTTAATAATATTGTGACATTTTTTTGTGTATTTTTTTGGTTTGAACTTTGTTTCACTGTTTTTTTTCTTTTTAAGGCAGCAGAGCGAAATAAGCATGAAGGATAAACGGACTAACGTGGCTATGGAGGTGCTGAGGATCGCCATAGAGACGATCATTTATCCTTCCTTTCTGAAAAAGAAATGGACGAGGTGGCCAGGCTGTCAAAGTGCAAGAAAGAAGAGGCCAAGAAGAAAGTGGACAAGAAGGCCTCAGCACAAGTTCAGGCTGTCAGGACCAAAAAGCCGTCTTTGATGAAGATCCGGCTGTTCTTCTGCAGTCTGAGCGTGCTGTTGCCATGATGATGGTGAAGACAGAGTGAGACCCTTTCATCCGACTTTGACAACCTCAAACCCTACTCTATTCCCTCTCTCTACTATCTGACCTTCGTCCCCACTCTCCTCCTCCCTTTCCTCTCTCAGTGGTCAGCACTGGTGCCTCACAGCAAGAAGGTCTCGGCCTTTCTGTGTGGAGCTTGCATGTTCGCTCCGTGTCCGCGTGGGTTTTCTCCAGGTAATTCTGGTCCCCCCCCCCAACTGTCAAAACATAATTATTTATTATTAATAATTCTTCTTCTCTCTCTCTCTCTCTCTCTCTCTACCCAACCGGCAGCAGCAGATGGCCGCCCACCTTTGAGTCTTGTTCTGCCCGAGGTTTCTTTCTCTTAAAGGAAGTTTTTCCTCGCCACCGTCGCCAAGTGCTTGCTCTTGGTGAGATTTGTTGAGTCTCAGTAAATTATATTATAAAGAGTACGGTCTAGACCTGCTCCATTAGAAAAGTGCAATGAGCTAACTCCTGTTATGAATTGGCGCTATATAAATAAAATTTAACTGAATTCTTAATAATCCTTCATTTAAGTAATAATTGTTCTTAATAAATTACAATAATAAATTAATCTTGTGTTGTTTTCTGTCTGTTTTATGGTAAATGATGTACTGTTTCTGGTGGTTATGTTGGAAATAAGTGCAACATTACAAGGTTAGGAAACCAAAGATAAAGTCCACAATTTAACAGAATTGTATTTGTCTCAAGGACTTCTCAAAATAAAAATGGATGAATAAAATCAGAAAATGTAACATACATTTCCATGAAAAATGGAAAAACTACATCTGCTGATTAAAATGTTGTGTTATGATTGAAAGCTCCAGAACAGTTATTTAATGGAACTAAGATGGTTTTCTCAACTGTTCTTCCCAAAGTCCAGAACTAACTTAAAACCTTAGTATGATCATTTAGTTATTCTTACAAACTTAAGACTTAACGTTTGTCCTGAGGGAGGCATTAGAGAAAAGTTTCTTGACATCATTAAAAGAGTACTACTCCACCAATGTATCGCTTCACTCCTGTAAAATTGCGGGACAGTTTATAAAAGAGAAAAACATTCAAATTGATGCAGCAGAACTACAGATGCCATCTTTTTTATTCCATGCTTTCTTCTTCCTGGCCAAAGCCTGGCGCATACATTACCCACAATGCAACTCAACTTGACTCACTCAAATGTACAAATTCAGGTGTGTTATGCTAGTATCGGCTAATGTTGCCTGGAGCCACCAGCCTCAAGCAAACAAGAGGAGCAGACTACATGGGTCTGGTACGCTCACATCCCTCTAACTCCACGTCCTCATTTTTTTTATTTTCAAACTTGTAGTCTTCAGCTCCAGCCGACGGAGTTTTATCAGATTTCACGCTGCTCCCTGTAGAGCCACAAAAGGCTTTATACACTTTTTTTTTTTTTAACACATGCAGTGATACTCCCCAAGGTCTGCACAGAGACGGATGTGAAAAATTGGTGGAGTTCCCCTTTAAATTCAAAAGGAGTCTTTCTCTGGGGGGCGTGAATGTGAAAGTACAGCCAGATGCTGAATTAAAGGAAAATCTGAATAAATGAGTGGGGAAACAATGATTGCAGATGCTCCCTTACAGGTCACAAGAAACACAATTTTGATGACTATGAAAATGTTGTGAATTATAGGCTATTGCCTTTGCAGTTACTCGATCTCAACCCAAGTGAACGCCTATGGGGAGATTTTGGACTGAGATGTCAGACAGCGTTCACCATCAGAACACCAAATGAGGGAATATCATTAGGAAGAATGGGATTCATCCCTCTATTGAAGTTAGAGACTTGTAGAACCTATGCCAATGAGCGCTGAAGCTGTTGCATCGAGTCGTGGTGGACCAACACCTTACAGTTCTAAGCAGTGTTGGAAATTGACTGTTTTTGTCAACCTGCCGCTGTGCCACTCAATTTTTTTAACAGGTGTTCTGTCGAGGTGTGCTGCTTAGCGGTTCTGCGCACGGGCATGATCCCCAGTCTCCCTGAACTCTTAGAGATATTTATAATATAGTATTTCAACATGGTCCCCATTTTCTTACAGTACACATGGGGTGAGTAGTGGTGTAATGTAAAATGATTCTGTGGTGGGAGCATTATTTGATATTGGTGTTAATGAAATACTCTTCCCGTGAAATCTCAAATAGAGACATTATAATAGAAAATCAAAATATGATCCCCTTTTTTTTGCAGTACACTTACCACTGTTTGTAATCAAAAAACATAAATGAAGACGTCATAATACTGTGAGAGTTATGCCCTTATGGGATATACAGAACAGGAAATGGGAACACACAAGGGAGCATTTTTCGACAAGGCAGCATTAACACCAGCAGTGTGGAACTGCATGTGAAAAATAATAGAACAAGATCTGCACTATTCAAGCATAACGCTGTTTTATTTCATAAGGAAAATACTTAAACTCTTCAGGAAAATACTGACATTCTCTCTCACACGCAGCAGGTGTGATGCTCTTTGTTCAGGTACCGGAACGTGCCTATGATGCGCGCACGTGCATTGTACGCGCACGGGGACGTTGTGGCCCGTTTCGTAGGTTATTTAACTGCTGTTCCTGCGCTGGCACGTTTGCAGACATTGGTCAACTAGAACTGACCACGCGATGTAAAGTACACACTATGTACAAATGTTAACAGTGGACTATTTTGGCAGTTATCATTCAATCATTTACTGTACTGTAACGTAACAGGAAATGTTGCAAATCTTTCGCAGGCAGATGTTATCGAACTACTTTAAAACAGTGACAATTTGAACTTAGTGGGTCAAGATGTTTGCTTGCTTATCAACTCTTCTAATCGTGACCTTCGGACACTGTGCGGGACCTTATGTTTGGCCTAAATGTTCAGGGCATTACTTTCAAGAGGTAAATTTCACCAGCAAAGAATAACACTTCCATTTCCATTTGGCTGTGGGACAGCACCAAACTGTACAGAGTTTTGTCATTGTTTCCCTTTTTCAGTTAAAATTAGCGTATAGTGTGCGTTCAGCCTTTCGCACAGACAATGTCAAAAGTCTGCCGTGAAAAGGGTTTATTGAGAGCCAGGGCGCACACCGAGGCGTCTTATGACGAGTATGATTAATTATTGGCGTTTTCTGTCTCCAGGCATCACTCATACACAACCTGAGACCATTAATCCTCATCAGAGGGAAACAGATGCTTCCCATCCAAAACACAATGATCAACGGTGAGCACTTACTCCCCTTAGGAACATCATACCGGGTCCATATGCAAACAAATGCCCTGCTTATATTCAGTCCTCAACAAACAAATGTGACAAATACTACATCACATTGAAATCAATCCCACTGTCCCACCCTATCTTCTTCAAATGATTCCCTAATAAATCTTTCCCCCGCATGTCATCACCTGCGTATGACATCCTCCCCTCCCCCCCTTCACCAAACTCAATACACACACCTCAGTCCACACACAAATCTGCTCCAGGCGTACATTTTGCGCACCCTCGTTTTTGGATTGGCAGGCAGCATAGGGTCGCGTGGGTGCGGCCCTGATTTTCATGCATTTATCCTGGCATTGCCCTTTACATTTTGATATTCTAAAAATCTGCTGTTATTATTGATCGTTAAAAAACGATTTAGTGTTAGTTTAGTGAGTGTTTTCTGATCGGCTGTCTATGTGGTTATGGTTTGGTTAGGTTTAAGCAACTAAAACTACTTGGTTAAGTTTAGGGAAAGATTTTTGTCTTGGTTTAAAGAAACCACTGTTCACGGTTGGTAAGAAACATGGTCAGACACCTTATGTGTCCGACTGTCCACCCCGACCTCTTCCCCATGAGGTTTTGCAGTGCTACTGTATAACAACTGTCCTTTTTTCTGGTGAGGACAGTCCTGAGACCACAGTGGTTTGAACAAATGTGACTTTTTATAATTTATATAATAATAATCCATGGTCTACGACAAAAGATGTTCTTTTAATGACAGGATGTGTGAGAGGCTCCTAATGTACAGCCGTTCTCCCCTGGGATGCGATCAGGGTTGAGGGTTGATGTCTGCAATGCAGTTTGGACCAGGTCTGCTTTCCTCCTGTCTGATTGGACAGTACACATACACAACGCAAAACAGTTGTGAATGAAGGCAAATGCAAAGAATGTCGGCACTTTACACAAAGCAGGCCAGACACACACACACACACACACACACCATGTCATTAAGACTATGTATCCATCTCACAGTGGCAGAGAGATGATAGTCATAAAAGGAAATGAGAAGAGCAGATGATGAGATTTTGCACAAACTTCTTATATTTATCATTTTCATGTCCCTGCACTCTAAAGGGAGGGGGGGGGGGGGGATTGGATGCCAAAGCAATGAAGATGAAATATAGCCCTACTGTATATACACAAAGGGAAATTGCATTGTTAAAAGTTATGAAAAGAACGCCCTGAAGTTATCATTTTGTCCATATCTTATCAACATCACAATGTTCTATTATGACACAGTAGAAATGTACTTTCTACTGTGTAAGTAGCACATGTACACATGAATGGTAGTCCTAAGCACTTTTGAAATTTGCCTTCCAAAGTCCTATTGCTGACTATTCTAACATTGACTCTGTTACAGGCTCATGACAGACACAGGGACATACTTTGGGATTGGGCTGAGTGCATGACTGGTAGCACATATTTAGGGGATTGTTTAAACAATTTAACCCTGCAGCTTTTATCATTGAATAAATGTTGATCTCATCAACATTAAAAAGCCCAATCATTTTAGAAAAATATCTTCTATGATGTCGTATTAGAAAATTGGTGGGACTTTGAACTTGGAAATGTTCTTCACATTATTATCTGCTATATGCTTGCTGAAAAGACGCTGATGTTTTGTCTCCCAGATGCTCTATTTAGGTCTTTCTTTGCATTGGCACATCACATTCTAGTACTGAATGTCACACCACAACGCATCTCATTGCATCAAGTAATGCTATGGCTTATTAAAACTCTTCCAAACATCAGGTCACTTTATATTATATCGATACTTCAACACACCAAATCTATAGCCAGTGAGATATAGATGTTTATTCCTCTAATGATCCATGATCCTTAAATCTTTCACATTCAAGTATTCACTCAGAAGCCGATGAGGCACATTTATTCTCTTTTAGTCCCAGGTAAAAATTTGGGACTGAATCGTTCCTGGCACACATTTGCTGCTCTTTAATGAAAACATTTACCAGATGCTGATTATTCATCTCAGAATGCATTTACATCACTACAGAGGCACCTATTACCCTGTGTACACAAAACCCAAATGAACTGGAAGTACTCCCTCATTAAAAAGCCTTTAAAGTGTCTGTTTACACAATTAAAAAAGTTATCTTCCAACTCTGATTATTGCTTGGGCGGTTTATGAGGCTTGTGAATTATATGAGTGGATTTTCCCGAAATTTTACACAATCAGTGATACATCAGGAGGCATGCTGGCATTATAAATCCATTTAAGCAAAACACTTAATTTTGTTGTGGCCATACTGTGCAGTACTGTGGCTCACAGTTTGTTATACACAAATCCCAGCAGCTGGTATTTTAAATGTATGTACATTTTTTATGTTTTTAGTCCACATGGGCTGGACAGACATTTGTCACTTGAATGGAATGAAAATGTTAATAAAGAAAAACTTTGAAACGTTAGAATTCATTTTATCCACTGATTGGTGGTAAAATAAAATAACAAAAAGCAAATAAAGTAAATATGTAAAGCTTTATATTTCCTTTGACACCCAAATTTGATTACTTAACTAACTAGAATTATTTATTTATGTATTCAGGTATTTGTTTTGACTAGTCTGATTATCTTTAACTACATTTTTTCAGTTTCAAGCATTCTTAATGTTAGTAAAGTAAAGTAAAGTATAAACTCTTCTTTTTTAGTAAACATCAGTGCCCCCTGATGGTTGTAAACTTAAAAAAAAAAGTTCCTTCACATCAAAATTTCTGTTTCAGAAATATGCTATACCATAAACGTCTGCTTAACTTGTAAACGTACATTCAGATGCAGGAAGAAGAGGTTTTCTCTGTCCAAGCACAGAAAAGAAGGCTCCATTCTCATGTAAGATTATCAAGAGCAAGTTCATTTGACAAGTCTTGTTTAGCTGTATCAGATATTCCACAGGAACAGTAGCATCTAAAAGTGTATCCACATATACCACCCAATGTAGTCATTTTCCCCCATTAAACTGCTGTAATTGAAGAATCGTCTTGTAGAATTTTAGTATGGCCACTAGAGGGCAGCAAAATATGCATAGTTACTTTGGGCAAAAAACACTTATAGTGCCATATTGTGACAGATTCTTTTTACTCCACTCCTCGCATTTGTTGCAATAATTTTAGAAATCAGGAAGAAAATTATATTTGTATGAAAAAGGGAATGTGTGTTTAATCATTCTTAATCGTACTTAATCAACTTCTCCTTTAAACTGGAACATTAAGACCCTCAAATCTGACTGAGAAGGGGTTTTTGAAAGATATTCATCTGTTTGCACCATGTTTGTCTTTTGGTGGGATAGCCCAACATTCATTTCTTTTTTTTAAGGGCCTTTTCAAGCTGTTCGCTTTACCCTCATATACCCACATTTTACCAATTCATGACCTTAAATGTTCAGCTCTCTGATTGTGCTACTGCCACCCTGAACTGGATTTAACCGGATCAATTCTACCACGAAACTGCAAAGTGACGAGAGCCAGAGTATCTTATCTCTGCCCAGTAAGAAGACCCACTGCTGGAATGTGAGGGAGGGATCTGTTCTTTATCAGCAGTTGCATTAGCTCATATCTGCCAAGAACCTGACCCGAATAATCCTGTGGCTCACACTGTGTAGGCCAACCTTGCTGCACAGCCGTCCTCCCTTCTTCCTCTTAACATTTTAGTGAAGAAAAATCCGCAGTATTGTTTCTGATCACTTCAGAGATTTCATGGGTTCAGCTGCTCAGTCCTGAACGTCTTCTTCTGACTGGGGGTAACAATTCCGGCCAGGCCAGTCGTCACACATTGTCTAAAGGCCGCGTATAGGCCTACTGTAACCGTTTTGTGGACATGGTTTTTCTGCTTACTGCTAATGCCAGTAACATGTCTTTAAGTTTTATTACTACACAGAAAAAAACTGTTTCGAAAAGCATCAAAAACAGGCCAAGTGTCTTCAGTTTCGAGAGTTAGGCAATTGCACTTCCATAATTAAGGCTACAGGAATAATCCTCAGAGTTCTGACTGGACTTGTGTTGAAGCTCTGGTAGCTTTATAACCGGAGATAAATTCCACCGGACAGAAAAGAGTATAGGCTACATTCCTTTATTTTCTGAATTATTTCCTTGAATACTTATCTCCTGCTTTCCTACAGCGAATGATTAAGTGTCAATTATTAGTGTTAAAATGTAGAATCAACTCGGGAAGGTCACTGAACACCCATGAGCTAAAGACATAAACTACAGTGACATAAAATGTGATCGTTTTTTATTCATTCGTGCTTGAGATTCAAGAAACGTGACCTTTGCAGAAACAACATGATAAGTTTGTATATAATAACACCTGTTACACCCTTGAGCGCTCTGTTGTGTCGACAAGGGAGCCTTGAACTCTTGAAACAGTTCTGTCTTACTGTTAAGCGGATCCAGTCAGAATGAATGAATTGCAGTGAATGGAAATAATAAGATTACAGTTTCTCTATACGGGTTCACTTCTTCAAAACCCTTCACACAGTCATCACAGCGGAAGTCAATCTGGACTAAACTGTGGATCACTTTGCATTGCATTCAATGACCACATCTTTCGAATCTCATGAACTGTTTTCTCACTCAAACTCAACCACCACCAAAACGCTGTGTCCAGTGGTTGTGTCTCCATTTTGCCCTGCTTACATACAGTTGTCAAAACTGTTAGATTTATATTCAAAACATAACTAAAGTAAATTGGGACACTGAGTGCCTATTTTTATTCCTTGATGGCCTCATTGAAAGAGTTTTGCTTGGCTGAGGAAGGTGGGCAAATCAGGCAGAATACAGAACATTTTGTAATTGCACGCGACGTTGTGGCGTTTCTCCATCTCTTCCAGTCACCGAGTGGTTTACAGCCCATCCCAGGATGGTGTTACATGTCTTTACTCTCCATTCCTAAAGCCCATAGAGGAAATATTTTCCTCATGGAGGTGGAATGTGTATCACCACCAGCCACACGATAAGATGTACCTCTTGGACGCTATGAATGCTGGATGCCTGGGCGTATCTGCAGAAGACTGCCAGGGATGGATCAGACATGCAAAAAGATCCTTTCCCGGGTGTGTTGCAAGAGAGGACAGAATGAGTGATGTCGATGACAACTTGTGGCCAACTGCAGAAGAAAGGGTTGACTAACACTGCAGTATTTCTATATCTGTAGCTTTCCTATACAAGTATGTATAGTGAATATATGTGTAGTTTTGTACTGCAAAAAAATAAAGGCTATTGAAGCCTATTGCAACATTTATGATACATTTCTGTGACATACACTGTAATGGAGTTGTAATGGAATCATGTTTTATGCTACATAAATAAATAAGACAAATAAAAAAAGACAATAGTGACACAAATTGCAATGCTACCTGCTGTTAGTGACTTTTTATGGTCAATATAGTATGATGAATGACCAAGAGTTAGTATTGGCAGACGAATGTTGTCAGTGTTCGGGTAAACGAGATCATCCTGAGATGTGTATGAAGTTTTAAGGTTGCATTAGTGCATTTTGGATGTGAGATAAACTGTTGTGCTGAGCTGCATGACGGTAAAGAGAACTCTGAAAAAAGTTCTGAAAATGTGAACCTGTATAGAGAAACGTGATTAGCAATTGTGAAAAACTGTGTCACAGCTGTACAATCTAATACGAAACTACAGACTAGCATCAAAAGTCACCATGAAGTAGAGTCAGCACCACTGGCGGACACAGCCTCAGCAGTCCTTGTTGCAGGGCTGTTATTGTCCTGTGATTGGGCCTATTTCCAGGGCATGCAAAACTTTGAGACGGCACCAAAGAGTGGCAGATCAGATTTTAAGATCATGATTAGGAAAATGTGAATTATTTAGGTAAATATGTGTATGAATAACAGTAAATGTTTTCTAAAAGAACTTCCTGGTTGGGTTTTATACCGAGGACTGTGGCTCGAACAGCAGCTCCCAGCTTTTCATGATCAAACTCCTTTCAGGAAGGAAAATGTTCTTCAGTAGACTTTGGTAGAGAATGGTTCGTGCTGACAAAGTTTCTTCATTAAGTTTGTTTTATTAGGAAAAACAGAAGAACCTATTATGCTTCTGTAACTTTGATTCCGAGAGAACTGTGTTTGTTGAATAAATTCCTTTGTGGGTCTGTAAGAAACCTCAGAGAGTTTCCGTTCCCACTGAGTGGACACAGCAAGCCTGTGTTATTTTCAGGTAGGGTGTGTGGGGGGGGGGGGTTGCTTTCTCTTTCTGACTTCAGGTGCCAGGCAACCTCACTGCCCTTCACATTCCCCAGTATCGGTCATGTGACCAGAGTTTGCCCAGAGCCAGCTGAGCATGACCAGAGAGACTCACAGAATGCCTTTTTTCTTTCCTTTCTTCTTTCTTTCTTTTTTTTTTTTCTCAGTCAGCCAGGTTCAGGTTGTTGAGATGAGATTCAGTTTCATAGCCTCAGGATCCTTCGGTTTACTATGCCGCTGTTCGCTTTATAGTTTTGTTGGGGAAATCTCACGCTTTACCCTTCACACTCACGCTTCAAACATTTCAAAATAAAAATGAAGTGTTTCATTTGATATGCTACCGTTTGGAAACCGGGAACCCTGTGTGTTTTTGGACGGCTGCGAGGTACACCTGTGTAAGAATCAATGATTAGCTAACTGGTGACCAAACATGCCAGAGGGTCTTAGACAAGCACACAGGAAGTGCTGCTCACGGGTAATCATGATGCTCTGTCACGCCTCTGCGGAAAGAGCTCAGATTATTTGCTCTATATTTTGTGGTTTGTGCTGAGTTATGCTTTGTCCTACACTGTTTACTGTGGCAGATCATTTTGTCGTTTAAGTCACAGAATAAAAGGAGCTTTAAACTCAGAAGTTGGATAAAAGGAAACTATCACAAACACTTTATTAAACAACACCTGTAGAGATTTTAAACTGTGGTGTGGTGTTGTAATTTGTTTGATTTCTGTTTATAAGTTGAGTGAACTTAGTAGTAAACTAATTTCAGGATAAGTGGGAGGAAGAAATTTTTTTTCATTTTTCGTTTTTTGGTTTTAATCAGCAAGTAAATAATTGTAGCCAAAATGACTAGCAATAAATTCAAAGAATAGTGCAATTTTACTAAAAATCTTCACACAACAGGCCATAGTTTGCATTACACGCATTTGTCAAAACATCAAAAACGTACGTGTTTTCCTAAATGTACAAACTGAACGATATTTCCTCATTTGTCACGTTGTCTTAAAAATCTTGGCAGTAGGAAATCCTTTTGAAAAGAGGCTTGTAAATGACTGTTATACGCCTCAAAAGTCACAAAAAAAATCCTCAAATGTAAACTTCTCGAGTACTCACTAGAATTAAAATGAGCTCTAACCTGTAGTTGCTGCTATCATGACCAGATGTCAAGCAGTTCCTCGCCCTTTGTTAGAGGCGACATTGATATGGGAGTAAGAGACAACAGTTGGGAAGGAATGTGATATAGCACCAAGGGACCTCTCCCATATTTATTATGAGATGTTCATTAATATTTCAAGTCGCTGCCTTTGTCCGGTGTGACCGCATGTGTTTTTTGAAGCTAGACTGAAAGGCTTGACTCTGATGTCTATCATGGCACCTCTGGCTGAAAGGTCTTTTGAACGTGCTAGAGTATAGATAAGTGTGTGCTGCTTTGCTTATTAAATAAAGATCACAGAGAGAGCATGTGAAACAGGACGGTGGAAGACAGAAGGGTAGTTAAATATATCCTGGAAACTGCTGGCTGGCTTCAAGCTGCAACAATTTAGGCTGGTTCACTGTACGACTTTGAGCAAAAATCACTGTGTGCTTTTGAAAAGGCCATTCTAATTTTACCAGTACATCCTGTACAGTGGCCAGCAGTAGACGTCTGTGGTGATAAAGTGCAGCTCCCACAAGTTAATGCGTGTAATAGTATTTCTATGTGGCAGGATGTTGGAAAGAAGCATGCAGGCTCAGCCAAGCATCCAGAGATAACTCTTCTCTAAAGGGTAAAAACCAATAAATCATGTCTGGACCGACTCCACTTCTGTGTCCTCAGACTTCTCACAGCTGCCCGTTAACTGATCCTGTGGCTAATTGTTTAGAGCATGTGTGGTTAAGTTGCCAGTTGCCGGTAACATAGCCCTCAGGGCTGAATGTCGGGGTACTCTTACGAAGGGCACCAGGACAGAACGCACTCCGTCATTTTTGTTACCGGTTTGCTTACTCACGCAGGAATATGCACGATCTTCAGCATTAGCAAATTAAAATGTAATTTATGTTGGAAATGATAAGATAAGACATGCAGTATCTTAAAAAAAAACAGTCATGTTTATTTAAAAAACAAACGCTTGTGAGCTACATGTACTGCAGTTGTATATATACACACAGATAACTCCTGCTATGGATAAAAAGATGCTTTTGTGCAGCCACACTGTAATGCAGTCAAAGTCCCATCTCCACCACACTGCACTAAAAGCTGTTATCATAACACAGTTATCAGCTGTCTTGACTGTTACAGGTGATTAATGATACTCTTATTACAGTATTTACAACACATAATCATGCTGATAACCCTGTTGTAGCATTTAACACATCCATTTTGTTCACAGTGGTGCCTCATTATGAAGACAACACATGAAGCAGTCTTGGTGGTTTTAGTAAAAAATATTCAGTGGTAAACATTAAGAGGCCAGGACTGTATGAAAAGTACATGATTGTACAATGATGATAACGTTAAGCATGTTGACCTTAAAGAGGACAGAGCACCAAGAACATACAACATCCATACAACAACCAATGTCCTTTGCATGCTTTTTGAGTCTCTGAAAAACAAAGAGCCTAATTTAGAGATACGCAACATTAAAGGCAGAATCAAACACATCCTTCATTAGGGAGTCTCCTTGCATCCTTGAGCTTTTTTCCTCACTACACCCTCAGTTTGGTGTCGAGAGCAGGTTTGCGATTCAATAATGTTTTTCCTCTTTCCTCTTCCTCTTTGACCGTCATTCACACATAGTCTTTCCTTTCTAACCCTGGGCCACCTGCAGACCGTGAGGCAGAGTAAGCCATTCGTGAAGGGTTGTATCTGGTCTCCCGTGGTGGACAGGAGCAGCAGAGCAGTCCGCCACCAAGAATCAGGAGAGCAGCAGCTGCCCAGCCGATGTACAGCGCGGCCCCCAGCTCCCTCCGCTGAGCGTCAACAAGTAGAGGGTTGTAGAAGTCCCTGATTATGGTGTTGGCCGACCAGGAGACAGGGATGAGCTGCATGACCCCGGAAACAATGAAGAAGACCCCGGAAATGATCATCACCTTGGCCTTGGATGCCTCGTCCTCAATGCAGTTGGTGCACTTGGCCCCAGCGATGGCGATGAGCACGGCCAGGATGGCTAACAGGATGGAGATAACGGTGAGGGCGCGGGCCGCTTGGAGGTCTTGGGAGAGGGCGAGCATGGAGTCGTAGACCTTACACTGCATCTGGCCCGTGCTCTGGACCACGCAAGTCATCCACAGGCCCTCCCAGATGATCTGAGCCGTCACAATGTTGCTGCCGATGAAGGCCGTCACCCTCCACATAGGGAGGGTGCATGCCACAATGGCAATAATCCATCCCAAAATGCACAGGGAGATGCCTATCAACTCCAGCCCTACAGACATAACGAAACGTCTTCCACTTCTGCTGCTGAATGTGTGTCGCACCTGAGAGGAGATCTCAAAGAATCTGCAAAGGGGAAGAGTAAACCACAGACCGAACTAGTAATTAACTTAATTTCAAGCCTTGCATCTGTGAGTGTGTGCTGATCTGTTGCCCTCGACTTTACTGGTATCCTTTATAAGGCAGATCAGGTGAAGGGGAGGAGTCCTTGAAGGAGCTGACATCACCAAAAGGGGAGGAAGGACCTGGACACACTCTGCTATCATCTTACATGGCCAGCTTCACAATGGGCCTGGCCACAAAGGGGCCTTTTACAGCCGAAAGGGCACACGAATATTGCATGTGTAGTGACAACTAAAGAAACTATTCTAAGATGCATTAAGGCTTATTGTATGATTGAAAATAAGGGTATACAATTTTATGTACAGATAATATGCAAGAAAAAACTGACTGATTTATCTTTGTTGTCAAACAAACTCTTTTCTTTCTCAATGAAAAAGGTTGTAAATGGAACCTTACCTTATAGGAATCTGTGTATAGCATATGTATGGTTTCTCAGAAAGCTGTACATTTAATAATCACTGAAGAACTCTTGTTTCAGTCTTAAAAGTGAGGTAGGCGATTCTAATCCAGTACACGTCTTTTTGTCAAATTCAGCGAATAGCTATCTGTCCGTTCAGTGTGTGCCCTGAAAACAAAAACCTTTATATCATCACTGTGTAGTGAAAACCTTGCATCTCCAAAATGCCAGCGCTTTAGGATGTAAACACCTGCTTGACTGCAGTTTATTTTTTGGAATCGTACAAAGTGGTTTTGAAAAGGTGTAAAAAGACCAAGGATAGGGGAATTCTTTTTAACTTTACAGGAGTACGAAGACTTCAATTTAAGGATCACTTTAACATTTGAGATGGAGGTACGAGGCTTTCACCTGACATGTTTGATGGGCCTTAATGACTCTGTCTGTCTCCGGAATGCCCTTGAAATTCTTAGGGGCTGGGACTGTCTCCCTAGAAATACTCATACTCACCCCCCCACCCCCCACCCCAGCATTCTGTAACCCAGTGTTGACAGCCCCCTCACCACCACCACCACCACCAGTCTACCCCTCTGAAATGAAACAGGTTCATTGTTTGGGAGGGCAGTTCAGATGGTTGAGTGTGGGGAAGCTGACAAAGTAGCAGTTTTTGTTATCATAGAGCCAACAGACATGTGGGAGACAGCCAGCTGGATGGGTGCTGTGATAGACTCCCTGTCGTCAGCCTAATGGCTGGGTATGCAGGGTGCACGTAATCAGAAGTGTTCTTTGCACCTGTTCATGTGAGGATCAAACATCTTACTGAATCTATCTTTGAATGTGTTGTTCCAGTTTCCCTATGGCTGTCAGTTTTGTTATGTACGACTGACCAATCTACCAAGACCTGAAGGTTTATTGAAATATATGTACACATGTATACTGTTTAATAGGGCAGTGGTCCTCAACCTGAGGGCTGAGACCACTTCGCAGTAGAATTCAGGGCATAAAAACATATTTTGAGGATGAACAAAAAATAGACCAGAAAAGCTTACTGAAGGGCTGAAACATTTGGTATTTCCAAGTTTGAGGAAAATAATATAAAATACACCTATCAGCCTCAGTAATGATAATGAAACAGGCAACCTGAAACAATTTCAGTGAATTAAATGATCAAGACAACTTAAGTAAAAAACAAGGCCTTTAATCAAAAAAGCAACATACCAGATATCAAAACATTTCAGATTAACTGATTTACAAAATGTATAGATGACAAAACTCTGCATGATGTGGATTCATGACAAGCTTCCTCAAACGTCCTAATCAAAACCAGAAGGTTCTTTTATAAAACACATACACAGTCAATACAGTAAATGCAGTTCAAATGCAGATTCACCTATTCTCTAAATTTGGATCACACATTATACAATTATTTTCATAAAGTATAAAATACACACCACATCACTAACATATAGTTGTTAGCCTCAGTGCTTCCAACAGCCTCAAAGTTACACAAGAAAAAATTGACAAAGGAAAACAGGTTTGATGTTCATTAGAGCATACATTTTATGATGGCATGCATATAGGAGTTTTCCCCCATCTCAACATGAAGACAGACGCGTACAAGTTATTCAAAAATTATTGTCCTCGCCAGTTCTTTTTTAGCAGTACATGATGGCGGAGGTGTGAGGAATGAGCAGGTGCAAGTTCAGACATAGTTTCTCCTTTCATAACCACTTGGGGCAATTGACCTGGTTTGGGAGTACACCATCTTTGATGGAGGCCTGTACCTTTCCTCTGGTAGCGGAGGGCAACTGGAGCAGAGGATGCCCCCTCCAATGAGTAGGAATGCAGCTGCAGCCCAGCCCAGGTACAGAGCTGCACCTATCTCCCTCTTCTGCGCCTCAGGTATGATTGGATTGTAGAACTCCATGATGATCGTATGGGCAGACCACGAAACAGGGATCAGCTGGGTCAGAGAAGCCAGGATAAAGGCCCCCCCGGCGGCTATCATCACCCGAGCCTTGGCCGACTCTTCTTCCACGCAGTTGGTGCATTTTGCCCCCATCATGGCGACCAGGACTCCCACAATGCCCACCACAATGGAGATGACAGAGAGGGCGCGGGCGGCCTGAAGATCTGCGCTTAGAGCCAACATGGAGTCGTGGATTTTACACTGCATCTGACCTGTGCTCTGGACCACGCAGCTCATCCAGATGCCTTCCCAGGTGATCTGGGCTGTCACGATGTTCATCCCTATGAAAGCGGACACTCTCCACATGGGCAAAGCGCAGGATACAATGGCTGAGATCCATCCCAGGATAGCCAGAGTCACTCCAAGTATCTCCAGTCCCACTGAAGGCATGTCGGAGCTCTGTATGAGTCAGAAGTGCACAGAGGTCTTCTCTATCTCAGGAGTCAGAGGTGATTCCGTGTGTGTTCGCTGGAGTGCTGATTGCTCATGTAAGCAGCAGATTTCTTTAGAGTCACTTGGTTATTGGCCAGGGAAGAGTTGAAATGGTGTTCTGTCCCGCCTCGTTTGAATGTCCAAAAAGCCAGCCTTGACATGCAAACAGCCACAGCTTAATCATTCACTCTCCACTGCCCCGGCAGCTCTCCCACCTATTTGGGTGAGGGGAGCGTAAACATAGGGTTTGTATCTCAGGTCTGGAGTAGTTAAAGGATAACAGACATGGTAAAGATCGGTGGGTGAATGATTAAAAGTGGAAAGCACTATATAATCTCCTGCAGGTTTCTCATTGTACTCCTCTCTGACTGCTTAGTCAGATTTTTAGAATTCGGAATTGAACTGAATTTTGTATGAAATTACTGAAGCTGAGGACGAAGAAAGCAGAGGCATGATGGAGGTGGTGAAAAGGGGTTTCAGTGGTTTGGGATAGTTCTTTGGAAACCATCTGCTCTGCCTCTGTATCCTTCCGACAAATTTAATAAAACCATCATCCCAAGTTCTATGGAAGTTCTGCACATTTCCATTTCCTGAAATCATCATCATCTAACAGTTTAAGATAGGACATTTGTTTCTTTTTAACTGCAGGGAGGAATTTCAAGTGTTATCAGCAATCTTGCCATACAGAAGATAAAACCAGCACCTCGCTTTGGAAAGTTAATAAATACTGGGTTAAAAATACTGGAAAGAGTCCAAATTTAGCAGTGAGTAGGTGAGGGGTTACAGAAAGTCCTTTAAACATCTTTGAGACGGATGATGCCCAGAATCTTTCCAGTAACAATGCCTGACAGAATTTTCCTTGTGAGTAATTGTTCTGACGCACTGCCCTTAAATCAAAGTAGCTCCCTTTAAGATGTGTCAAAGATGATGACGATGTTGTTTCTCTGCACGGAGATCTTAATAATAAAAAATAGTCAAATAAAAAAAAAAGACTAATTTCATTTAGAAGCCACAATGATGATGAAACATTGCGTAACGATGTTGGGGTTTACGCTGCTATGTGATGCTAAAAACAAACTTTCCCAGCTGCCAAGATTACTATGGGAAGTCAGTAACTGAGGCCACATGCGGTAACTGCAATGCAAACAACACACCTCTGAAGATACAGTGGAAGGCACACAGGACTGATGAAAATCATTTGTGAATAACATATTATGTATATCTCTCGGGGGAACAGGCATGTTTCTAATAATCAGTCATACAGAGAGAGAGTGGGTCAGTGTGTTGGAAGCTGAAACAATTGTCTGAGTGTGTGTGCACAAGGATGGGGGGTCTTATCAGTGTCCTTGCTCTGGAGGTCATAGTGCATCAGGAGTTTCAACCTCAGTTTAACTTTTGCACGTGCCACAAAAAAAAAAAGACCCTCCTAAATACACACCTCCAGCAGTTTTACCAGGATCCAGTTTTACGTCACACGCTGCGCTGACTTTGCACAGCACCTTTGTCAATTTGTACATCAGTTGACAAAAAAGAACGCTTGGAAACAAAGTGAGGCTGCTTTACCAATGTGATGCAGTGACCGTAGTCAAACGTACTTTGACTTTGAACACCGCAGGTATTTCATGCCTGTGCAAAAAGGCCAACATTATTTCAGAAGTTTCTCATGGTTACTTGAGGCCATGAACGATCAAAAGGATCAAAGCACTACTAACCCCAAAAACTGTAACATTTCACTTCTTATAGTCACTCGCTTTGCCATGAGGTGATGTGCTCATATTTGCACACACCTTACTGGTACAGTGTTCAGTCTTTCAGTGTTTCAGCAACAATATAATGCTTGTTGTCGTGCTTTGTTGCAACTCCTCTGAAGAGGGAGCTGGTGCTCTTAAGATATACTGCAGTTTTGTCTTCATTTCTGACTGGGCTGCTACACTTTCGATTAACACATTCGCGTACAGCTGCTCAGTAACACAATCCTGCCAGTACGGTCTATGGTCACTCAAAGGCAGTGTTCAGGATATTTAGAAGCACATCCTTTAGATCATTAACCTCATTGCTCAAGCCAAAGCATATTAAGAAAGCATGGCATGTTTTCAACCTGTATCTTTGTTTCTTGTAGTTTCATTGTTTTAGTATTGCTTGTAAACTGGGAAGACTGAAATGCCATGCATGTCTTTATATCTTCTATACGCTTTAGTAAGAATTGGTTATGAAGCAGTTTGAAAGTACCTGTTGTTGGTTTCACTGTTAGACACGCTATTGCGTTACACAAGCTGCTTAACATTCCAGCAGACTGACATGCAGATGTTGTACAGTGTGACATTAAAACAAAGCTTGATGAGTAGCACAGGCCTCTAAGAGAAATGTGACACCACCTTTAACATTTTTGGTTTCAATCACGTGACACATTGGTGGTGATCCTAAATGCACCAGGCCCACTGTCTACCTGCTCCTAAACTGCTGTGACATCACCAACTCTCTACAACAAATCCAAAGAGGCATTTTCTTGCGCAGTACCTGCTTTTGTTTGGCATTTTAGATTTTCAAAAATTTCAACAGACTCTTTGCGCATTTTGATACACTTTTATTCCAGTGAATCCCACCTGGGGAGGACAGTAAACAGTTGCAAACCACCTGATCAATAGGGTCTTTGTGGCTCAGTATGGACTCAGTTACAGTGCAGGTTACATCCCCTTGCAGATGGAGACGTTTATCTCCGACTCAGTTTCACTCTCGCAAATGGAGGGCAGGCGACAATGGAAGGGAAGCATAAGGTACTCTTCTGAAACAAGCCACCCATTGTTTTTTCTCTCTATTTCCAATGACATAAAATACCTTATTTTGCCGCGCGCCAGTAAGGCTCTTATAGGTCAGACTCTGCTGAACTCTACAGCTGGCCTCTGCCCCTGTTTCTGCATACCAAATTACTTATGTTACATTTCATTTAAGCATCGATTTCTGACTCTGTGTCATGACAGTGCAGACTTGCAAACTGTATCGCCACTATGAAGAAGAGGAAAATATTGAACAAGTGTTGTTCTTTTATTTGTATTCTTATAAAAACTTGCTTTAACCAGAAATATTCTCCATAGACATCGTGTGAATGTATCTAAGATCAGACTCCATCTTAACGTTTCTTAGAAAAAAATGCCAAAATCTACAAGGAAAATGTATTGATATTTGAAATAAAATATTAAAAGCTACATGAGAAAAATAAACATAATAAATGGTCACAACAAAAACACATCAGGAGACATACATCAGGGATTCATGCTTAATGTCTAAGCCCAAATATGCTGAGCAACAAATTTGCTGACACTGGTCATCATCTCTTCATCTGCGCCCACAAGTCACATGTTCATACATAGTCTCTTCTGGTGTATCCATTGGCTGACATGGTCTTGACAGGTGAGTAGTCCACCCGGGGAGGCATGGAGCCACCACCACTCGGCACAGTAGCTGCTATGGGCGGGCAGGAGCAACAGAGCAGGGCTCCCCCTAGGATGAGCAGGCAGGAGGCAGCCCAGCCAAAGTACAGTGCGTTACCAAACTCCCTCTTCCCCGTCTCCTCCAGCAGCGGGTCGTAAAAGCCTAGGACGATGGCGTGCGCTGTCCAGGACACAGCCACCAGCAGCAGCAGTCCAGCCACCAAGAAGGTTACTCCAGCAGCCACCACCAGCCGTGGTTTACTGCTCACATCATGGCTACAGTTGGTGCACTTGGCCCCAGCCACTGATAGGCCGATGCCCACAATGCACAGTACCATGGAGACAATGACCAAGGCACGAGCCGCTTGCAGGTCCACTGGTAGCCCCAGCATGGAGTCGTGCACCTTGCAGTGCATCTGGCCTGTGCTCTGCACCGAACAGTTCATCCACAAGCCTTCCCAGATCACCTGGGAGATGACAATGTTCTGACCGATGTAAGCAGCTACCCGCCACATGGGCAGGCCACAGGCCACCATTACCCCCAGCCAGCCGGCCACTGCCAGGATCATCCCAAGGATTTCCAAGCCTGCAGAGTACATAGTTGGAGCTGGGGATGAACAAGGATCTGAACGAGACTCTCTTCCAGGGCTCTGTGGGATAGAAGGCCCTCTGTGTCCACAGGCTCAACCCTCCTGAGATGAAGGCGATATCGGAGCCCGTTGGCTCAAAGTCCTGCGTAAGACGTTTAGTGAGAGAGAAAGTGAGAGGGAGAAACAGATTCTACCTTCTTTATACAGCTTAGACGACTGAAGGTGGAGTCAGCTTAAGGTGGCATCATGTTTACCTTCAAACTACAATTACACTTTAATATTTATTTCACATGGGAAAACCATAAAAATCAGTACTCTTTCTGAAAACATGTTTTTTCAAGTGCCTGTGGAATCTTAAAACAGTGGAACAGTAAATGAATTCAATACATATGGATCCTGGAGGATAGTGTTGTCTTAAATCCAAACCACATGCAGATTGAAGAAATGATTACAGCATTTCTGCACTCTGTTCTGATTATACTATAGTATAGTATACTATATAAAGATGCTGGTACCTGTGTTGCTTTTATGTCTTTTGAATTTGAGAAAGAGTATGTATCTGTGTGTGGTGGATGACAACCTTGAAGAAAAATGCTGAATCACCATCTGAATGAGATCTCCTTGCAAGAAAAAAGAGGAACAATGACAAGCCTTGTGTTTTGTTGGTCAGCTACATAATCCCTCCTAAGGAAAAGAAACCCCCCCCCCCCCCCCCTACTGGGTTTGAGTTAACAGGCTTCATTGTCAGTGGGCATGTTTAAGGCGTTTTCCTTCAAATGGAGGATATATGGTTAAATATTTAAATAAACTAAAAATGCACTGAGATTATCAACCTGGTAGTCTATGACCTGACATAAGCAGAAAATACTGTTTTGAATCTCCTTGGGACACACCGTTGCAAAAGCCAAACCATAAATACATACCAGGACTTAATGGTAGGTCGTCTGCGCAACTAATCCCTTCAGTAAATACCCCCCTTTGTATATGATCATATACAGAGAGCACATTTAGTTTTTGTTTTAGGCTGCAACCTTTCTTCTCGAACAAGTCTATTTAATAAACACCTTAAATTACAGTGATCTGGCATTTCATTCTAATTACCGTTATATGTGAAGCTGGAAATGCTCAACTGAAAATCTAAACAAAAAAGGGCGATGTGAGGTGCTAAAGGCCTATAAATATCCAGCTCTCTCGAAAATGAATGAGCGTTGTCATAATTCTCAGCATTCACAACATACTGTATCACAGCTGCTCTGTCGACATCACCCTTTTGTCATGCTGAAACACAAAATGAGTCAAAGAATACCGGTGGGAATATCTTCTAAATATCTTGTTGTTTGATAGACAACCGGCCCGTTGCGGCTGGCTGACAGGCGAGCTCTGTGTCATTACAGGCTTTCCTCTAATTAACAGAGGTCACCTGGGGTCAGTGGTCAGGATGACACACATGCACACTCACCCATACTCCCACACAAGCACGCACACACACCTGACAGCAACCGTAGCATCTGGGCCATTGTAGTAGCAAACGACATAATTGCAATTTTGTATTATTGTACATCAGTAAGAAGAATAAGCCTTTTCCCCTGAAAACATCCATCTTTCATCCGCTTGAATATTCTCTTTCAGTTCAGAAAATGTGGCCTTTTCAGCTTTTATAACTCCAGCTTCAGTGAGGGACATTTCTGGTAATCCAACTTTAACGACATTTCTACATGTGTTATTGGCCGACTGAGAGGAAACCTCAATGCACCACGTGGCAAAGATGGCTGCTTTGGCATCATAACGTCCACTCCAGAATAAAGGTCATGCTTGATGTTCAAATATTTTCAGTACATACAGTAGGTATATGGCTAAAATGGAGATTTCCTTTAATTACAACCCCCCCAAAAAAACAGCAAAATACTACTAAATAATACTAAAATAATAATAATAATACTACTTTTGAGAAATACTGTTGTATGTATTTTTTTCTAAAAAGATGCTAGGGTGAAGAAGTAGAAAGAGCAGGTTAAAGCAGTTGCTCAGATTATACTGGGATACACTTGGTTGAAACAATCCTTTCAAGAGACTATAACCATTTATTATACTGTGAATGTATGTTTTTACAGGCAGGGGGAGCCACTATTGCATTATATCTGTGTTGTCACAGTTCTGTCTGTTTAGTCACAGTAATGGTGGATTAGTATGTGTGCATTTCTGATATCAGATATTTAAAAACAAAATCAGGTTGGCTGAGTCAGCAACATCTTTCAACATCTTTTAAATCTCTTCTGAAAAGGGTCGTTTATTGAGGAGCTTATCCGGATTTTACTTTGTTGTCTTTTTTTCTTACCTTACATTACTGGATTTAGTTTATTTGATTCATCTAATGATTTCATAGTTTGAAAAATAAAGATTATTACCATTATTATTATTATAAAAGCATTGCTGGTTAGAGAGATTCTTAATGGGGTGTTATTTTGAAAGGAATTCCTTCCCATCTTCCCAAGTATTAGGGAGTTCCTGCTTCCAAGAAAAAAAACATTTGTGTCTTGGAAACCAGATACAGCTTGAATCACAACAGCAGACACGATTGGCTAGTGCTGGAAACCACTTGTATTTGATGGAGGACGAGACCGTTTTTTTAACCTCTATGCAGCAGCGGCTAACTGAGCATTTACAGTTTCACACCTGGTCAACACCCCTGGTAACAAGCTATCCACAATGTATCTAAATACATAAGAATGCAAAATCAAGAATGCAAATACCCAGTTATGAGTGGTAAAACATGTAAAACAATAGGGACAATACCATATATACCACAGATAATCCATCACTTTAGTTTAAAAAAAACATTGCCTTTTTTCAGGTCAAACAACACCTTCCTCAATCTGACACAAAGAAACTGAACACATTTTAGTTTTGTATTGTCTTGTCGTGTTTTGACAAAAACAAGTATATTATACCTGTATTACACACTGTAAAGGTGCCTTTTTTATGAGGCACTAGACTTACCTACAGTAAAATGTGAGGAGTACCAAATTGTTAATGTCAATTTGTATAATCTTTCTTATGATTCATCATCCTATGATGATTTTATGTCAAGCAGAGACTTTTAATTAAACTTGAATCACAAAAAAAAAAAACAAGATTACATTTTAAATTAACCACAGTTAGTTTCAGTCCGCTGAATGTCATACTATATTTACAGAGCGTCATGCATGTCCATATTCCATATATGTGTTGTTTGCTGGATACAACAGATCTATACAATATACAGTATCTTCATGGATCTTTATCCATAATAACAGTTAATTCTGTCATGGTTTTATCCACACCAAGCATGACCATTGTTTAGGGAGTTCACTACATTCACTGCAGGTGCAGCTACTTGATTAGACGATTGCCTGGAAATATACATGTAGCCACTTGCAGAGCACCATGATAAACATTCACCTGTCAAGGGACAAGTCTGACCGGTTTCCACGAGGTTCTGGTGTCTACTGTTGGTTGTTGTTGCTTCCACGTTCCTTAATGCTAACAACTTTTACAATATACTTAGTGACCAATTCTGTGTACATTGAATTCAAACCTTTATTTCTTTAGATTTTGTTTGTTATCGTGTTCGTTTCACCATTGGTGTGTGTAAGTGTTGAAAAACAACTGTACTGTACAATTTATTAGAGCCCGTAGAGTGAAGTCTAGGGATGGATGATGGAAACATGTGTTAGGAAGTCACACAATTAATAAAAAATAAGGAAGCAAAAGTTGTTCCTGTGTTTTGTTCAAAGCCAAAAAAGCCTTGATCGCAATCGCTAATTGTGCGCACAAATGAGGAACTGAATTGCCCCCAGGCCAAAATACAAACCCTCCGTCACTCCCTGATTTCACAACCAAAATGGCTTGTATCCTGACTTGCACGGCAGCTTTTGTGTGTGGCTTGTAGATGTAATAAAAAAAACAAGAGTGCAAGGATCTTTGCCATTGTGTCCTCACAACAGAAAGGAACAAAGCAAAATGTGACAATATATTGCTTGTGTAAATATATTGTACACTTTTGATGCCAGTCAGCCCTGCGACGAGTTGGCCACTGTCCAGGGTGTACGCGGCCTAAGGCCCAAAGTCACTGGGATAGGCTCCAGTCACCCGCGACCCCCAACGGGAACAAGCGGTAGAAAATGACTGATGACTGACTTTTGATGCCATACTTTACTAGATCTTCTCTGAAAGATCTTTAAACATCTCTTTCATCCCTTCTGCAGACCCTTGAAGACTTCAGGGTCCTGCTTCTGTCATGCGATAATGCGTCTTGTCCGAACACGCATGACTCACTGCAGATCCCACAAAGATACTTACCGTGCCTCCATTACCCACTGAAACTGTGACTGGCCCTGAACAATGGCCCCAGGGCTTGCTGTGATGACATCACACGCCAAATACAGACATGGTCCACCTACGCAGAAACACACACATACTTCCCACTCTGATGCATGAAACTACTTTTGTCTCTTAAAAAAACCCAAACAATGTAACTAAGTAATGACAGTTCTCATTGCATCAAAAAAATATGACTATTTTCAATGGGAGCCAGAGGCACATCTATCATGTGCGGACTTTATTTGTTTTTTTTTTTATTTAATTTGAGGGTAAACCCCTTGAGGTGCACCATCCGGACACAAAAACATGGAAACAGACATTTAAACAAGAAATTAATACATAAATAATAGTAGGCTAATGGTAATAAATTAAACAATCCAAATGACAAAAAGAGTCAACATTGTAACATCAACAAGAACATACACACAAGGACAATCCCTCAATCCCAAACCACACTCACAGCATCTCTGTAACAAGTGTCATCTGCACAAAATCAACAAGAAAGAAAATACATTAGGGCTGCCTGACAAAATTACATGTCAGAGTACTGAGTCTACCTATAAGCTAAAAATAAAAGCAAATCCAGTATATTTGAGGTAAACAAGCAAAGACGTCTTGAAGTCATGAAAAGAAGTTATCGATGTGAGTGAGTTAGCAAATTATTCCAATCTGATGGTGCTTTAAATTTAATTATTGTAGGCACAATAAACAATAGGGGTGTTGAGTGTGTCTAACTGGTATGATGAGCTAAATGGAACTAAAAGTATAAAAGATAGTTAGACTTAGAACATAGTACAGTTTAGTTACTTACAAGAAAAATCAGGGGGTCAAGGGGCCACTTTGAGGGGTACCAGACAGGCAACTCTGTAGGAACACCGCGCTGCCACCACAAGAGAAAGGTACAGGAAGCTGTATAGCCCGCTGCATGATATTAAATCGACTGTTTTAATTATTATGTTACGCCTTACAGTAAAGAGTTGAATCAGTAAATAAAACAATGAAATGAAATGTATGGTTAAAAAAAGAAAGGGAAATCAAAAATGTGACACCAAGGGATTTCTGTCCATATCTGAAGCTAAATACATACATACTGTATGTCTCACTGGGTGGTAAAGTATGTACCCCTTACATCAAGTGTGGTATCTTTGTTAAAATGACAAATACAAGAATACATCCTTTACAACCTTTTGAATACAGAATTAGACATTACTACCATTTTGAATTTGTAGTGGAAGCGCTCCCCACACTTGACTTCCAGGCATGGTCATGTTGTGCATATTTCTCACTGAAAGGAAACAAAATGCATTAAGAACAAACTTGTTTATATAGTTTAGTAATGAACTGAAAGTAAGTCAAGAATCTAAAGCATTTTAAGCTATATCTGACTTTTTGTCTGCTAAATCTTGGTAGATATTGTTCCCAACCTTGCCACCCAATTTTAAAACTGTGAATCTAAACGTCCTCACTTGTAGATTCCCACTTTGCACATTTAAAATGGCTGTGGTATTTCTGTATGTACAGTATATACACATATATTTAATGATCAACCTTATTTAAATTGAACCTTGTGAAATTTAAGGAACTTTGAATCCAAAACAACATGACTGTAGCGGAAAAAGCTAAATACCCAAATTAAGACACCGGAACTCTTGTCTGCAGTGCAGGCTCATATTGCATTTTTGACTTTGCATTGATATGCATAATGACCCAGCTAGTTCAGCTGAATGGTTGGAAACTTGAGTGTTTGCCAAAGCCAGTCGTTACTGTGAAGTCTGGGCTTGCCTCAGACTACCTGCTGACACTTGTCCCTTCGGCTCCCTCTGGCATTTTCTCACGCCTGCCGGAGTCAAGACCTGTTGCTGCAAAATTTGGTACTCTTCCCTTTTCCAAATTGTACCTCAGTGAGGACACTTGGACACTTCTTTACAGTTTTCTGGCAACATTAATTACTTTAACAAAATGTATCAACTGAACACTTGTGAAATCTTGACACCATTCACGCCATTTACTTTAAAAAAACACAGTGTTTCACTTACAGTAACCTGCTACATTTAGCATGACTTTTATTTACTATCAGTCTGATTTAAAAAAAATGTTATGTGAATGTGAGTTTACTCAGTATCTGATACGGTACTTTGTAAGGGTACTGAAGCTGCTGCATGTGTAACCTATTAGTACCTCGTTTACACTATGTGAATTTTTCCAAAACACGAGACATGTGATTGTGGCCTCTCTGAGGCCTATTAGGACCTGCACATCAGGACTAATCTCACCCTGAACCCATCTCTCCTCAGATTCTTAATTGTGGAAATTCCTCCCTGGCTCCTTGTGTGTGGAACCCAATCTCCATAGCCAGGCCGAAGTAGCTTTAATGATCCTACCCTGGATAAAATAGAGGCATTATAGTCCTAACGGCACTTTTGGCTCTTAAACACTGCCTCTATTCATATCTGAAACAATCTGATTCTCTCTCTACCTCTCTTTGCCCCCTCTCACTAGTCCCTCTTTTTGCAACAGTCTGTCAACTGGAATCACTTGGCATAGTGTTTGCCATTTCCCCAACATCTCCCTCCTGCTGTCTTCTCACTGCTGTGGAAAACTATCGATATATATATCGAGCGGAAGCCCTGGACTGCAGGGTGCACATTTTTCCTCCAAAGACAACTAATAGGACTGGTCCCCCTGCAAGGTCAGCTTTGATCTCTCTTTTTTTATTCACCTACAGGACATCTTGCCTGTCCATGCATGCTCATGTAAAATACTTCATGGTGATTGGACAAATGGGGTTCATAAGAAAACAGTGATCGAAATTATTTTTAATGGCACAGTTACGCTACTGTGTGAGTAGGCCGGTTAGAAATCACTGTAATCAGTGTAGGATGTAATTTGTACTTGAATGTAACATTTGTGCAATAAATAGGGTACTGGGTACCTGGACTGACACCAGAACGCTCTGAGCATTTACCCAACCAGCCGCATTCTGTAGTTTTATAGTTCATCAAAGTAATTTATTTATTATGCATAAGATCAAAAAACTAAACATAATGCCGCCTCTCTGTTTGTGACATCAGTGAAACTAAATACATTCTGTGTACTAAGTATTTAATTCTAAAACTAAGAAACAGTGAAGTAAGGAAGAGAATCGTATTTTTATGCACTTGCATACATATTCTGACGTATATATACGTTGCCTCGTACAATTCTCAGTGTGTACGATTGGGCAGCTTTGGGAAAAAAAGTAGTTTGTGCGATCTACCTTTGCCTCAAACTGAAACTACAGATACACAAATATCGGAGACCAAGGATCCAAGGTTGACAGATGACGTCACTAGCGAACTCCTGACATAAGGAGTGTCTTGATTTTTTTCCATAAAATCCAAACTTGAGACTTCTTTGTTTTTGATTAAGGCATGGCAGCCTAAAAAATGGAAATGCCAGCTGTAACTTGACTTAAAAGAGACATCAGAGGGTAGAAAACACACATTCACTACTTAACAAACCAACAGTCAATGTTTGATGAAACCCTGAAACTCTGAGAAATGTTTGCGTTATCTCTCATTTAAATTACAAATGAAATATTATGTTCTCCTTTACAGCCTGTTCTTTAGCTCTAGGAAACATTTAGAGAACTGCTTTGATGAACACAAAAATACAAAGTAACCAACTTTGAACAAAGCTGTTATTCACTCGTCCTGAAAAGCCTAAATTTTGTAGATTCATGAATTTCAGTTCTCTTCACTTCACAGCAGGGTGGTATTTTCAGTAACTGTTACAGCAATACAAACATGTAAAAAGAAAAACCTAGTATCGGCCTATCTTATGGCCAATACTACAATTTTGAGGGTGTGGCTGATGGTATTTTTTTAAAGGCTGCTAAACTGATCTCAATACCTGTGAGTCACAGTGTGGCTGTTCCACCTGCAACGATTATTTTAGAGAAAAACTGACATGATGACACATGCCCACGGCTGGGAGTGGGGAGGTGGGGGTAGTCATCACGTCACAGTATTGGGTGACAGTGTGTGTGTGTGTGTGTGTGTGTGTGTGTGTGTGTGTGTGTGTGTGTGTGTGTGTGTGTCAAGCCCCTCCCAAGTTGCGCGTATAAAAGACCCACTCCAACCTTGGCCAAACATTTTCTCTTGGGGATTTCTCAAGCAAGACTTTACTGACTTCAACAGACACACATTTTGGAACTTTTCCTTTGGACAACTGTGCAAGAAGCTTTCTGAGGAGACATGGTGTCGGCTGGCTTTCAGATGATGGGCACTGCCCTGTGCATTATTGGCTGGATTGGGACCATCGTTGTCTGCGCCCTTCCCCAGTGGAAAGTGACAGCCTTCATCGGCCAGAACATCGTCACCGCTCAAACCACTTGGGAGGGCATCTGGATGACCTGTGTGGTCCAGAGCACAGGCCAGATGCAGTGTAAGGTTTATGACTCGATGCTGGCCCTTTCCAGTGACCTCCAGGCTGCCCGTGCCCTTATCATCATCTCCATCCTGGTTGGCGTCTTCGGCATCCTACTGTCCCTCGCGGGGGGCAAATGCACCAACTGTGTGGAGGATGAGAGCTCCAAAGCCAAAATCGGCGTGGCATCTGGTGTGGTCTTCATCATTGCCGGCGTTATGTGCCTCATACCCGTGTGCTGGACAGCAAACACCATCGTAAGGGACTTCTACAACCCGTTACTGGTGAGCTCTCAGAAAATGGAGCTTGGAGCTGCCCTCTTCATCGGCTGGGGGGCGGCGGCCCTCCTCATCCTGGGTGGTGCACTCCTCTGTGCCAACTGCCCTCCCAACGATAACCACACTGCCAAGTACTCAGCGGCCCGTTCAACTGCACCTAAGGGCTACGTCTGATGAGGGAAAAGCCAAATGACAAGACCCAGAGACTGAAAAAAGACTTGAATCAGATGCTTTGTGGTCCATGAAAATAAATTCAGATTTCCACAATAAGTATGGTTTGAATTTCACAGTGATTTTAATGTGCAAACAGTTTGTTTTGATACTTTCATGTTTAGTTACAGCACTTCAGGATTTTGCTTCTCAGTGCCAAGATTAAGAGATGTGCGCCACACCCAAACATGTATGTACGCTTTGTCAGTGGCAGTGAAAAGATATACGTATACATATTGGAACAACACCTAACATGTTACTTTCATTAAGTGAACTTTTATTAATTTACTTTGTTGTCATCCGTTTGTGCCCTTTTACATATCATTTCATTGTGTGCGTTATATGTGACAGTCTGAAACTGTAAATAAAGGTTTTTTTATCAACTTAACTTTGAATTATCTTGTTTTGTATGTTCTTTTAGATTTCATAACATGTTCTTAAAACAGCTTCACCTTAGATAGGAGATCGGGCTCTGCTATACACAATCCAGATTAGATTTTAGCTAGCTTAATAACCAAAAACAATGATTAATATTTCATTAAGGTTATTCAAAATTCTACATATTATCAACCAAATATAAATCCTAAATACTGCAAAATCCCTTACACACAGAAAATTGCTTTTTTGAAAATGTTTCTAGAGTGTCAGCAGACAGAAGAAGAAAATGATTGAATTTGAGACATTATATGAATAATTACTTTATAATACAGCGTAATCGTGTAAAAAGCAACTAAATGTACTCTAGATTATATGCACATCTAATAGTTGTTAATTAATTAGTCACACTTTTCGTATTATCCTCATGAATAATGAGATGCATGTATATATTTTTTCTTTTACAGGAAACGTACACTTTCCCAATGTCTGAGTCATTACCTGGCCAACACTGCCCCTTTCTGTAAACAAAATAACACCCCCCCGTAGTTTCTCTCACATAAGAACATGTGTAAATACTCAGGTTACAGTACTTTAATCACTTGCAGTTGTCGCATAATTAGAAATTCGAATTTCATAAACATACTGCAAAAGTTGTCATTTTAAAATAAGATCACTTGTGTTTTGGGCTGTTATTCTTGTTCAGAGCTGAAACTTGAATCCATATTACTGAATCACATATGATTAAAGGTTTATAACAGTGTGAATTTAGAAGAAGTTGTCCTTAATTGTGTGTGCTAGTAAGCAATTACAATTGTATGTTTTGTCTATTAGAGAATGAAAAACTGATTGATAAGGAAACAATTATTATTATTATTTTGTTTGTATCTCACCTTGAAGCTTTGGATTCTGACAGATCAGCGATACTAAAGGTCACTGGGTCTCTGTTTGTGTGTAAACGCCTTCTAGCCAATAGGACCTGAGGACTGTGGCATATGAGGGTGTCTGTGTCCCTTCTTCTCACACAAAAACCTATAAATTCAAGCTCACATCATTCCACTTGCCTTTCTTTTTGTATTTTAACGTGTGGGGGAACAAAGCGGGCAAAATGGTTTCTCAGGGGATTCAGATCATTGGTTTATCGATGGCTATAATTGGCTGGTTCATGGTCATCGTGGTGTGCGCCTTGCCCATGTGGAAGGTTACTGCTTTCATTGGAGCCAACATCATTACGGCTCAGACCGTCTGGCAGGGCATGTGGATGAACTGTGTGGTGCAGAGTACGGGCCAGATGCAGTGCAAGGTGTACGACTCCATGCTGGCTTTGCCCCAGGACCTGCAGGCCGCTCGTGCCATGATCATCATCTCCATTCTGACTGGAATCTTTGGAGTGATCTTGACAGTCGCCGGTGGAAAATGCACTAATTGCATCGAGGAGGAGCGATCCAAGGCGAAGGCTTGCATCCTGGCTGGAGTTTTGTTCATCATCTCAGGGTTCCTCTGTCTCATTGCAGTCTCCTGGTCTGCCAACACCATCATCAGAGACTTCTACAACCCGCTCATTATCGAAGCGCAGAGGTATGAGTTAGGAGCGGCGCTGTATATCGGCTGGGCGGCTGCTGCGCTGCTGCTGATAGGAGGGGGGCTACTGTGTTGGAACTGCCCGCCCAAACATGAACACCCCTACTACGTACCCAAATTCACACCTGTGAAGTCAATCGCGACATCAAGAGAATATGTTTAAGATGGTTAGCACTTCCTACATGGACTCTGGACGTTGCAGGAATTGCAACAGAGAGAAATGAGAGTTTCCTATAAAACTTAAATATAAGGTATATTCACTGGCAAACTAAATATAGCATGAAATCACAGCTTGCCACGACCTGAATCCTGAAATTTGACTGCAGTTAGTGTTTGTGCCAAAGTGACCTTTCTCACAGCGGAAATTTTTTTCTTGTCAAGCAATTGTAACTAATACCATAAACAATGGCTTAATTCCATGTAGTTGTGCCAGGGGGGCCCTGGGATTGTGCAGGCAGGCTCACTGTCACATCTAGATGGAAGGAAGCCATCATCAATATTACAACTGTGCTTTTCCAGCTAGGATGAGTCAAAATGTTTGCTGTGAAAAGAGTCTGTCTACTTTAACACCAAAACAGGAACTTGGTTTATGGTCAAGTCTCAGTCTAAACTGAAAGAGCCTTTTAAATGTTTTGATGCACTTTTATATTGTAGCTGGTTGATGAATAACAAAGATTTGTATCAAGATTATGATTCATCTTTGTAAATATTTAGACAGATTATTGTAAGGATTTCACTGTGTAATTATCTTTATTGTCTTTCAGATGATAACATCTAAACAAATAAAGGCAGAAAAAAATGTCAGCTTCCTTCAAGTAGCCACTAACTTCTACGTTTTCCATTAATCTGTTCGAATAACAAAAAAGGGGCGTCAGTAATTACTAGAAAATCCATGCATTTTTATCTGTCTATCCTTCTTGTTTTCACGCCGCCTGCAAATTCTACATTTATATGCCTGTGTTTCTGAATCTTGTAATGTTCTGTTACTGTAAATAAACAATATACTCACTGAATGATTACAGTTCTTACTTCTGAGAAAGTCAAAGCATACAATGGTACTGTAGAGATTGAAGAAGAGGGAGGGGTAATAACCACACCACAAGGTAAGCTGAGGAGATGATTATGCAGTAACGCATTGCACATAATATAACCATAGTATCCAATAGGGTACTGCTGTATAGTAAATAGGAGAGAGAATAAATCCCCTCCCTAAACAAAGTAATTTGGTGTTAATTTATGAAAAAAGCAATGTACGCACCATGGACCAGATATGCTTGGCAGTCTCCATAAACCACACCTGTCCAATCTGTAAAGCCCTCCCTCTGGCAAAGATCTTCTTCATCATCCTGGTGAGCGTCCACAGAGGCAAATGTACTAATTGCATTCAGGATGAACCGGCCAAGTTCAAGTCAATGCGTCTGGGGGCTTCTTCATCAGTGTTTATGGCTTGGGCTCCCCCCTCCTTTGATGAAAAAATTTACTTTACATTTTCAGCAATCTATTTTTTAAAGCCTAGTGGAGCGTGTTCGAGATGAGTTGGTTTAAACTTAAGGAAAAATTGTCACCCTTTCTGAGTTTTTTAAGCCTGCAGAGCTTTAAAATGGTGTGTTGTGGAAAGGTAGTATCACCTATCCATCATAGTTTGTGTCCTCACTATCATCAGCTTTCACAAAACACATTTTCTTCACTTTAATGCAAAGTTACAGCGTTAGTTGACTTGACTGCCTTCCTGTGTCTTATCACTCCATCAAGGTGACTGCAATCAATGCTGAAACAGACAATCTCTTGGGGCGGGTTATCTGTCTTAACTAGGCCACGTCTTGTGTCTTGATCTTGGTATGGTTGATGTTTAGGTCTGCCTGCTGTTCATGCTTTTCATCACCAGCCAGATTGCCATACAGCATACATTTAAAGACCGATTTATTCTGTATATCTATTTTTGGTTTGTGCATGCATCATGATTTTAGCCTCTATTTTTATCTAACTAACCCAGTGTTTCAAAAACCTCTGCTCTGTTTGTTTATAGATACAGTGGTTGACAGCTATAGTTCAGTTATTCAACAGAATATCTCAGCACACTTGACCTTAAGAGAAACAACATGTCAGCTTCCTTTGATCAAACCAATTAGGGACAAAAAATCCCATCTTGTGAAAACACTTCACAGATGGAATAAGATAAGCTTACAATTTCCTTCCATCTTTTGTTTTGAAGTCACTGATGGGTTGTAACTCCATCCCATAACCCCAGCCTTAATGCAGAGCATTTGAAATTGTGTTTTCCAAGAACAAACGCAAGGAATTGTTTAAAAATGGGTGCCACTCCTCCTGCTCTAGGAAGAGGAATGTTGTTTGGCCAGAAGAACTCACCTGACGAAAGGTACGGCCCTCCTCCTGTACATTCTCTGACAAACAACAAAGTGAGAGAGCTGTGTCATTCCGCAAGAGAACAAGACCTGTATGCTGAAACACTTCTCTCTCCTGTCACAGACAAAGCCTCTTCACCATGGGGAGGATTGGCAAGGAGGTAGCAGGTCAGACCATAAGCTTCATAGGCCTTGTTGGGGTGGCGGTAACCTGTGGGATCCCCATGTGGAGAGTGACTACCTACATTGGAGCCAACATCACGACAGCCCAGATAGTGTGGGATGGTCTGTGGATGGACTGTGTGATGCAGAGCACCGGGCAGATGCAGTGCAAGCTGAATAACTCCGTTATGAACCTGTCCAGAGATCTGCAAGCCGCCCGAGCACTGGTCATCATCTCCCTCATCTTCGGCTTCATCGGCTTCATAATCACCTTCATTGGAGCCAAGTGCACCGGCTGCCTGAAAAAAGATTCATCAAAGGCCAAGGTGGTGATCTTGGGCGGCTGTCTCATCATTGTTTGTGCCATCCTGGTCCTGATCCCTGTCACCTGGTCAGCAGCTGTCACCATCACAGACTTTCAGGATCCCTTGACCATTGATACGCAGAAGAGGGAGCTTGGAGCCGCAATCTACGTCGGCTGGGGCTCTACTGTTGTGCTTCTGATTGGTGGGATCATCCTAACCACATCCTGCCCTCCTCAAGAACCCATGTATGGATACCCAGGCTACCCACCGGCACCAATGTACCCTTATGCAGGCCCAGTGGCAAACCCGGCAATGTATGGCCCTGTGTATGCTCCCCCATCCAGCCGACCATACACAGGCACCGGAACATATATGCCCGGCAAACCGTATGGAGCACCAACCACATACTCTGCTGGACAGTACCTCTAAAAACTGAAAGGACAGAAAGAGGACTGAGAGTTCTGCCATGATGACTTCAAGAACTTATGTCATTAGAAAGTAAAACTGCACCAAAATGCTCATTGTATTTCTAGTGGATTGTATGTATTCCAATTCAGCGTTGGGATTTAAAATGAATTCACTCAAACAATCAGTGACTTGTGATTATTATGAATCTTTCATAAAATGTTTTCTCTTTTGGATTGATTTTGTACCCTAAAGTAGAAATCTTTCTAGTTCATGAAGCCTTGATATAAGACGAATATTGTGTCAGCACGGCTGTGAAGGTTGCCTTGCTTTTTCATAAGGAAGTCAGTGTCGATATATTTATTTCCTTGTCTTACAGCACAGATGTTGTAAATACTGATGATTTGTGATGTGTGTATTTTCTGTAAATGCCACTTTATTGTCGAGATTATTCGAAATAATTTCAATAAAACATTTGTGGTATATTCACTTATCTGTTTGTGGAGTCATTATCACATCATATTGTTACTAGCCATGTTATGAAATGTTATCTGAGAAGATGAGCTCTGACATTTTACAAGGTCAGAGCCCTTCTGTGTGTCTGTGAATGGGTTAGTGAGAGGTGGCAATGAAAAAAAACAATATACATTTTCTTCAATAAATCTACAAGAATTTTAACAGGATTTTCTAAAACAACATTTCATTTTAATACTGTCATTTCACTGTCAACTGTGAGGAGCTTACTAAAATCCTACAAAAATGAAATGCACAGAGGACAGAGTAACCTTGTGAAAATAAACATCATACAAAATACAAAACATAAATGGTTTCTGTAGTGATCCAATCAACTGCGCCATTGACCAGCGAAATAAACATAAATCAATTCCTAAAATGAGTAAAACCAGGAAAATGGAACCATAAATGGATGCTCTGTCTGTTAACGTCTGACATCCGGTGACACTCCCACCCATGTTGGAGGGGGTTTTTCAAACCTGAAACCAGTGACTGGACCGCATCTTCTGATAACCTGCCAGAATCAAAGGTTGGCCAATGAGGAATGCGATGCCTCTTTATGGGCCTCATTCACGTAGAGTCGTTTAAGACTGATGTTGATCTCATCGAAACTACTCCCTGTCCACATACAAATAATGTGAAGAATCTTGTTTGGCAGGTAAATCACACACTGGTTTCAGGTCAGAGGGAAGGATGCTCTGACTCCACCTTCAAGATAGACGTCCTTATAACCAAAGAAAGTGTGCCACAGTCTTCATTCAACTCTACAACGCGAGCTGAGCAGACCTGTCCCTGAAACCTTCAACTTTTTTGCTTCTGTTCAGTGACTCAAACAAGACCTCATCATGGTGTCAATGGGACGACAGATGCTGGGCTTAGCCATGGCCATCGTTGGTTTCCTGGGGGCTATCATTGTGTGTATCCTGCCCATGTGGAAGGTCACGGCCTTCATTGGAGCCAACATTGTAACAGCGCAGACCATCTGGGAAGGCTTGTGGATGAACTGTGTGATGCAAAGCACAGGCCAGATGCAGTGCAAGATCTATGATTCGATGTTGGCTCTGCCTGAGGACCTTCAGGCTGCCAGGGCTCTTGTGGTCGTCAGCATCATCGCTGCTGTCTTTGGGGTCATTTTGGGCATTGTGGGAGGCAAGTGCACCAACTTTGTGGAGGATGTAAATTCGAAAGCCAAGGTGGCCATTGCTGCTGGAATCGTCTTCATCTGTGCCGGTGTTCTTGTCCTCGTCCCTGTCTGCTGGTCAGCCAACACCATCATCAGGGATTTCTACAACCCCATTTTGACCGACGCCCAGAGGCGAGAGATGGGTGCTTCACTCTACATTGGCTTTGGCGCAGCTGGGCTTCTCATCTTGGGTGGCGCCCTCCTCTGTAGCTCCTGCCCATCCAAACAGAGCCCAGAGTATCCAGTCAAGTACTCCGGTGCCAGGTCCGAAGCCACCAGCCGTGCCTACGTCTGAGAGATCCATTCTCCTGAGAAAGACTGCAAATTATTTTCCTTTTCTTGAGTGACCCTCCTTCGTTGTGAGTTTCTGGTAGAACCACAAGTTGTGTCTCACTTTTTTGTGACATACAGTGAGAACTCTTTTTTTCTGAGAAATTCATATTTCTTTGGTGGAGGCAATAGAGAGTGTTTCTTGAGGAATGAAAGACACAGTACAAAGGTGTGGTGTGAAACTACAGCACTGGCAAGAATATCTTCCAGCATAATGACTGGATTGAGAGCTGTTCTATATAAAGCTTGTATCAAACCTAATTTTCCACTGAATGTTTGCTAAATCTATGTTGCGCTATTAGGATGCTAATGGTCATGATTGACAATAACTTGTACAGTACCACTGATACCTTGTGAATTTATTGTATAAAATATTTTACAAATTTGTTTCGATAGCAATATCAAGCTTTAGTTTAGTGAAATCATTGATTTTTAATAAAACACTTAATAAATTATATCCTTTTGTCAAAGTGCCAATTTTTATGTTCATCCAGAGTTGACTTAAGTTTGGTTCTGTTCTCTTTTTTGCTGTGATTGATAGTAAGCATCACATTTTGAATAATCCACGAGATGCAATGATCCTTTTATTTTAGAAACAGTGCTTATGGGAAATAAAATTGTCATGGTTTAGCATTCAAAGAGGTCACAAACTAGAACGTTTATCTAAGCAGAAGACAGTGTAACAACAAAGTGTATTCAAAAACATCCAGCAGTTTGCTTGAACTCCAGTCAAACTAGTTCAGCCAGTTTTACAGTGTTGAGTACCAGTCAAGGCTTTTTCATAGAACTGGGCTGGTTACAGTGTTAGTTTCAACCAAACCCGTTCTCATTCCCAGGGTGTTATATAGCAGCGTTATGTCTGTCGCTCGGCGTTGTAAAAAGACGTACAAGGTACCGTTTAGCGTCTGTTGGAGACGCCTTGGTTAGGTAGTGGGAAGTTGGTTAGGTTTAGAAACTACTTGGACTTACGTTACGTGACTTCCTGGTTTCACACATGGAACAAACCCCAGTCTCCTGGGTGAAACGCCGGTGTATATTTGTTTACTTTCTCACTCTTTATATCGCTCATTACACTACATCACCTGACTTCCTTTAGGCTTTCTGGCAGCCCTGTGCGTCCCATAGAAACACTAAAAGTGCACCTTGTGCGTCTGTATCCAACAATGATACAGAGTAACACTGTAGAAACATTCTGAAAGACTATCAGATAAACATCTTTTCAGAAAGGAATTACTTTTGGTATATTTTTATTCACAAAGCCATACTGTTTAAATTTCCTTCATGTCTGCGTATTCTACTCACCAACAGCTATTATGATTTTTGCTCCGATCGATGGTTGCTCTACCAGGTACCCAGGATTTGCTCAGAACTTGGTAGAGCAGCTTTCTCCTATTTTACGCCCTGGTCATGGTATAAACCTCAGAGCACCCTACAGCTTGATGATTTTGTCTCCCTGGGAGAGTTCAAAGCTCTGATGAAATGTTATATCAAATGTACAAAATTTGTTATTACCATAGACATTGTTTTAGAGGGGGACACGTCCTCTTCTGCATTGAGATGAATATACAATGCAGTCAGTAATACTTTGACGCAGACATTTTTGTTGCGTGGGCTCTGCACTCCAGCACGTTGATGCTGTAATTCATCAGTGATTATGACGTTTGAGCACTGACTTTCAATTTCCAAGGATAAGGCTGGGGGTATTCTACATTTCATACAATTGTCAGCAAATCCCATGAAAAGACCAAAACCAACACCATCTCTCAAAACTTTCTGACTTCCCTCTTCTGTCTCTGGCTCTCAAGCCCAAGCACATTGGTTCATACTGATGAGGTAAATCTATCGGTCACAAATGTACAGTAGGCCCACACTTTCATTTAAAAAAGATCAAATAATTTCAAGCTGGGAATTGTCGAGGTACGCCAACCTCTCTCCGAGTTGGTTGTTGAGAAGGAATCCACACGAGACCTACAAATGTCTTTCAAGCAGTTTTTATTTCCGCACCAACAAATAACACAGACATGGGGAAACCAATGAATGCAGATATGTCTGGAGACACAACCTACAGCGCTCACCATCATAGCACTACAGCTCCCCAGTTGTGTCTAAAGCTGAAGACTAATGCAGTGGATTATATAGTTTAAGGCCATACAATGTTATCCAACACTCAGTATCTTCCCACAGCCCCCTGTCTCAGCTCCTTTCTGTTCACTCCTGAGCCTGGTTCGACTCTTACCCCACTTCCTCCTATTTATCTGATGGTCACTCAGAGGTGTATATCACCCACAATCCATTGCAGTTATGCATTTGGTGCAAGAAAATACATCCATGGTTAGGTCAACGTAACAAAACTACTGTTGCCTATTAGCAGATAGTTTTATTAAGAACATCTAATTTTTAGCTTGATATTTTACTGAAAAATATCAGAACTAATTGCAGTTCAAATGTACTTGGACTGTTGTAGCCTACTGTCAAGTTTAATGCGATTTTTTTATTTCTGTCATCTGTAAACGAATGGAAAATTTGCAGTTTTGCAAGATATCATAAACCCGTATAAATAATAGTTTATCATACAGTACAGACCAAAAGTTTGGACACACCTTCTCATTCAAAGAGTTTTCTTTATTTTCATGACTATGAAAATTGTAGATTCACACTGAAGGCATCAAAATTATGAATTAACACATGTGGAATTATATACATAACAAAAAAGTGTGAAACAGCTGAAAATATGTCATATTCTAGGTTCTTCAAAGTAGCCACCTTTTGCTTTGATTACTGCTTTGCACACTCTTGGCATTCTCTTGATGAGCTTCAAGAGGTAGTCACCTGAAATGGTCTTCCAACAGTCTTGAAGGAGTTCCCAGAGATGCTTAGCACTTGTTGGCCCTTTTGCCTTCACTCTGCAGTCCAGCTCACCCCAAACCATCTCGACTGGGTTCAGGTCCGGTGACTGTGGAGGCCAGGTCATCTGGTGCAGCACCCCATCACTCTCCTTCTTGGTCAAATAGCCCTCACACAGCCTGGAGGTGTGTTTGGGGTCAGTGTCCTGTTGAAAAATAAATGATGGTCCAACTAAACGCAAACCCGATGGAATAGCATGCCGCTGCAAGATGCTGTGGTAGCCATGCTGGTTCAGTATGCCTTCAATTTTGAATAAATCCCCAACAGTGTCACAAGAAAAGCACCCCCACACCATCACACCTCCTCCTCCATGCTTCACGGTGGGAACCAGGCATGTAGAGTCCATCCGTTCACCTTTTCTGCATCGCACAAAGACACTGTGGTTGGAACCAAAGATCTCAAATTTGGACTCATCAGACCAAAGCAGATATTTCCACTGGTCTAATGTCCATTCCTTGTGTTCTTTAACCCAAACAAGTCTCTTCTGCTTGTTGCCTGTCCTTAGCAGTGGTTTCCTAGCTGATATTCTACCATGAAGGCCTGATTCACACAGTCTCCTCCTAACAGTTGTTCTAGAGATGTGTCTGCTGCTAGAACTCTGTGTGGCATTGACCTGGTCTCTAATCTGAGCTGCTGTTAACCTGCGATTTCTGGGGTTGGTGACTCGGATGAACTTATCCTCCGCAGCAGAGGTGACTCTTGGTCTTCCTTTCCTGGGGCGGTCCACATGTGAGCCAGTTTCTTTGTAGCGCTTGATGGTTTTTGTGACTGCACTTGGGGACACTTTCAAAGTTTTCCCAATTCCCAACTTCATTTCTTAAAGTAATGATGGCCAATCGTTTTTCTTTACTTAGCTGCTTTTTTCTTGCCATAATACAAATTCTATGATAGTTTGGGCGGAAAGTGTACAAGGGCAGGCGCGTTCCATTTAAGTCGCCCACCCTCCCTCTGCTCTCCAAGTGGCCTCCGTGCGAAGTATGCTGTTACATAATACCAAGGGCTGAGGAGAAGTGAACGAGAGGAAGTGGAACTACTAATGAAACTCAACGCTCATGAAGTGGCGTTTTAGTCGAGTTGACGACAACTCAGCTTTGTCCGCAGTTGTTGTTACAACCACAGAGCTCTTGTTTAGCTAATTGCGAAATGTTACGCACATGCTAAAAGGAAAGCCGTTTGTATGTAGCCAAACTGTTTATCTTAGGTTGGCACAATGTGACAAATTCTTATAAATTTACTGTAGCTGCTGGCTGAGAGAAACCAGCCCCTCCTCTCTCTCCAAGCACTGATCACAGCAGCAGCAGAGGGAGGAGGCCAGAGGTCAGGAGGAAGGACTGACACTGACTGTCTGTGTTCTTCTTAGGCTATTTATTTTAATAATCGTCTAAAATTATGCAAAATGCATAGTTTTTAGTCAAATAAAATCATTTTGTCTCGGGGGAGGACCCCAAAACCCCCCGATGACTCTCTTGACTCCGATCAGAGTCAACCTGGTTGAAATCAACTGTTCAGAGCCGACTGGACCTGCAGCTTCCCCACCACACACACAGCGACGCACAGACCCACCAGACATCTCAACGCAACCCTAAAGATGCAAGACTGGAGCCTCAGTGTTGGAGAAGAGTGGATGATTATGCAAGACTCCAATGTTGCTAGATTTTCCACCTTTCCAGGTGCATGATCTACAAAATCAACAGTTCCCCAGGGGCAACTTTCAGACATGCTGGCTGGGGGCGGGGTTACCGTGACCAACAAGACGAACAGTTTTCACTTATGCTTCTTACACCAACGCTTAATACATTTTTATTTAGCTGCAGTGGGATCGCTTATCAGCAAAGTTGATGCTAGGAGGATAGCAACATGCTGAGGCTAAAGCTGTACAAACTAAGGCGAACATCAATAACAACGCAAGGTCCACTATTGTTGATGGTGATTGTGTTTGGCGCTGCCGCAGTAGCATTGGTGGGAAAGATGTGACGTATGCAGTCACGTAGGACCTGGCTCTGTGCTGGCTCTGTAGCCAGTGGAAACACAAACCGGTTCTTAGAAGGCTCGTCATTCGAACCGGCTCCGAACTGGCACTAGCACTGGCTCTGAACTAGCACTCGGTTCATTCTAGTGGAAAAGGGGTAAAAGTGGACCACATGGATGCATTCAAACCCCCTAGACGGTCCGAGGACCACCCACCACAGTCTCACAAAATCCTGTGGGCAATACTGAACAGTCAACGTTAGTTTCTCTTTAACAGTAAATTCAGAACGTTATCCAAGTGGTTATTATTGTGACCATGATGACAAAGGCCCTCTAACCTTAACAAAGTTTTGGAAGGTGCAGACAAATGATGTCTTCGTGCCGACTGGGCGGTCGGATCAGAATACACTTCTATGTGTTGCTCGAAAGCCTAGTTACAAACAATGCATTTTGTCAGCACCGTGTGACATCCAGGACATGTGCCGAAAACATCGCATTACAAACATGACGTCAGCGAAGCATGACAGGTTGTTTCACTGCTGTGAACACACCTTGTTGTGTTGGTACATTTTAGTATCACATTCCTAAGTTGCCCTCTGCCATTAGAGAAACGATCTACCTGAACTTGTCATGGATTGATGATTGCGTGTCAAACTCACTGATGTCAGAGTTGACAATGGAACAAATGCATCGCGGTCTAGTCCAGGAATCTAGCTTGGAGCGTATTTGCATCGGTTAACATAAATGAATCAGTATCATGAATTAATCAGCATCAGCTACAATGCCATGTGACATTATATCTATCAACATTACCTTACAAAGCTGAACATCATGAAACCCATGGCCCACAGTTTCAGAAACAGCCGCCCAGAGTGGAGCAGCGGCAGGTCAGACGGGTTACCGAGGGGAACTCATGAAGTGGTTACTAAAAGTTATACAATAAGCTAGCATGACATGTTTGGTATCAGTGGATTCATTGCAGTGTCACGATTCATGTGATACTACTGGATAGCTAAACCCATTTTTTGTGCTCACCCTTCTTTTGAAAGAAATTAGTAAAAAAAAATCGTTTTATTTCTCTCATCTTTCTTTGCAGCCACTGGGTTCCATTAGCTGCATTTTGAGAGAAACCCTAGTGCATGGGCGGAATTAACCATTTTTCTAGGGTTGAGAGGGGCCTCAGAGAGACTATTTTTCTTTTGGATACAAAGTTCAGTCCCTCAACCAATTAATTCAGCCAATTTTAATATAGTTATGACACTAATTACTTAGAAATAAAAAAAATTGCAAACCCACCCACCTTTGGAGCCCTGAGTAGTCGGTCCCACTTTCCCCCCCAAGGAAGATGCCCCTGGTAACACAATCCTCATCTCCATCCAGGAAAATAATTGAAACCTTTATTGTCCTTACACATAAGAATCCTGCATGGCTGATATTCTTTGGCAGGGCAGTTAATGTGTCCTTGATAGCTTGACTTCCATTCCTCCCATTTTTCATTCTCATTCTGCTTCAGATGCACACAAACACTCGATCAGCTCCTAATATTCTCTCTCTAGAGACACTCAGAGAGAGAAGACGACGATGGCTTCCATGGGCATGCAGACGGCGTGCTGTGCCGTGGCCCTTTCCGGCTGGATCGGGATGCTCATTGTCTGCGGCGCACCCACGTGGCGGGTCACTGCCTCCGTTGGCAGCAACAGAGTGACCTCCCAGACCAGAGCAGGACGGCATCTGGATGAGCTGCGAGGTCCAGAGTACAGGCCAGATGCAGTGTACGGTGTGCGACTCCATGCTGGCTCTGAGCACTGACCTCCACGGGACCCGGGCTCTGGGGGTGGTTTCTATCATCACAGTCACCGCGGGGCTCCTCATAGCTTTCACTAGCGGAAAGTGCACCAACTCCATTTCAGAAAAGAGGGCGAATGCTACAGTGGCAGCAGGTTTGATGCTGTTCATCGGTGGATTCCTCTGGCTTATCCCTGTTTCCTGGACTGCCAGCATTATCATGAGAGGCTTCTACAACCCTCTGCTAGTAGATGCTTGGAAAAGAGAGCTCAGGGCTTGTCAAATATCAATAAAAAGTACACACAAACAGCCCAAAATGAAGGAATGTGCACGTTTTCCTTACAGGAGAATCACACTTGTGCTGTCTGAAGATGCTCCCTCTCTGAGATTACTTTGAATATTGTTTTTTTACTCTTGGTAAGGCTCATGTACAGTATATGGGGGTAGTTTAAATTATACAAACTCTATGTTTTACATGTTTGGGAAAGTGGTTGGTTTCAGTTCAGTGTCATTGCACTGCGCATCTTTTTGTTCTATTTATATTTGTGATTCTATTTTTTCACAGTAAATTTAAAAAAACATTATATTTTCTCTCATGCTTCTTGTTGATATACATTTCAAAAAAGGCACCTGTAGTTATTTAAAACCAAACACTGAGGGAACCTGTTTGTCAGGTACTTACCAGTGATCACTATCCAGGGAACAAACACGGTGACTCAGGGACTTAACATCCTGGTGGCTGCTCTGTTTAGTAAAGCATGACCTGCTTTTAAAAGTTTCACCCAAAACTGTCAACATTTGCTGCATAAATACTTGAGGAGGATATAGATTCAAGTAATTAAAAGGGCGTTGTCTAAAGATGGCACACGTGTCCACGAAGAGTCTCAGATATTTGGGTTTGAGTTGATTTTTGAAAGATGGTTTGTATTTAAAGTCTTGATGTTGTTTGTTCGCAGTCCTGCAAACCTGCTGGGAGGGTTGCGCTTTCTCAAGTTAGCAGAGCAGAAAGAAGGGTGGGTCAAATTACTCAGAAGTCACAGGAAGTGTCTGAGGAGCTTAAAATGTTCAAAATGGCAAATTGCTTCACCTAGTGTCCACATTATTGGGTTCAGCTGCTTTGTCAGTGGTTTGCTTTGACGTTTCTCCACAGTGACTTTCTGCATTCTGAGCACAACAAAGGAAGAAAGATAGATGCTGATGCGTGTCAATAAGGTCTACACTGATTCTTCAAACCCGTACATTTATTACGGAAAGTGAAATGTCTGCGTGACAATGACTCCCAGGTGTTAATGTTACGTTAATATTTGCAGTAATTCCGTTCTGTCGAGCTTGTACATGGAGATCGGACATTGTTCCGAACCTTTTATTGTGTTGGTGAAACAGTGAAATACTTTACATTTCTCCTTTGCCACTTGAACAGCTCACTCCAATAAAGCAAATATTAGACACGCACAAGACATTTATAAGACTGATTATTCAAAAGAAAGTTGACAGGATACATTCACAAATCAAACTGATGAAGACAAACGTAAAGGATGTTTTTTGTTCTCAGCCATTGCTGTCCCTTTAGCTTTGTTCATGAAACAGTATTTTGACAAATTAATAGCATCAGTTTGTTATTCAAAATATCAACGTTTAAATCTAAAAGATCTCTAAAACTCTGTATATAGTCCTCGCTTATGAAAGGTAATTCTGCAAGACTACAAAAATATTCAAATTTAAAAAAAGTTGATTCAACATTAACTACTCAAAAACACTGGATCTGATCCTATTTGTAAGTGGGGGCTGTAAAGACAACACCAAACCTCGATGGCGTGTTTGTAATTTCACGTCAGAAGTGATTCTGTAGCAGATGATGACACTTGATATTAATGTATTTGTGTCAAATTGCAAACATCTAATTCTGGAATACATCTTTTCACATTAAAACCCAGATTCTTCAGCTGCATTTGTTGCCTCCAGTGAGCCACAATTTATGACCTGATTTGTCAGGTGCCGTATTTGTAATTGGGAGCAAAATTCATCTTGTGAGATTGTGTTCGTCCTTTTGTGACATGCTGCTACCTGGTGGCCCTTTGCCTCCATGGCTAGCAATTCCTACACTTTTACCTAATGACATCAGTTACAGGAAACAACTTCAGCTTTACGAAAAAACATCTCTACAGTTACTGTTATCACATCTGATAACAGTAAACACAGGCACTTTGTATCTTTATATCTGGTGTTTATCTATCTAGCTGTATCTTTTCTTATCATACCTTAACATACATATCACTTGTTGGTTGGAATGGAAAGCCATCATGAACATTATGTTGACCTAACGCAGAACAACACATTTCGGGGTTTTATATTAATGAATTGTGGGAGAACTGTAATGGGCATAAAGGAATGTTTAATTCGTGTACTGTTCTTCACATTTGTCATATTTATGGACGCAGTCTCTGGGTGTCTGGAAGTAACCATAAGATGTCGACCTCGTTGATGTTCCCAAGTAACACACACGTTGTCTGCCTCCTGTCTGGCGTGGAACACAATATATCATCCTCGGTGAATGTAATGGTAGCTAACTGTGTCCATGGATACGAGGTCCTACCAAGATCTTCTCTGTCGACAGACTTGTGTTGTAATAAATGTATATATACAAGTAGGTACACTTGAGGCTCATTAAGATTATTCTTTTATTCACGGAGGTGAAGACTGACCAGAGGTTTTTTATATCATGACTGAAACATAGCACAGAGGAAAATACAGTGCCTTCTTAACTGATCACTTTATTCCAACAGCAACATGTCAGGAAGTGATAAAAGGGAGACATCTATCCATTCCGAACAAAAATCTAAAATGTTTTTGTTCCTCTCCACCCTCTGTTTTCCCCAGGGTGCCAGAGAGTCTGCACAGTGTCCCATGGCTCTGCAGGAGCTGGGAATCAGCCTTTCCATGATAGGCGTTGCTGGGACCATCCTGATCTGCGCGCTGCCCATGTGGAAGGTGACCGCATTCATCGGCACCCATCTGGTGGTCATGCAGGTGTTCTGGGAGGGTCTGTGGATGACGTGTGTCAGTGAGTACACGGGTCAGCTGCAGTGTAAGCTTTATGATGCCCTGCTGGACTTGTCGCCAGACCTCCAGGCCGCCCGCGGCCTCATCTGCATCAGCCTGGTGCTGGAATGCTTGGGATTCCTCATCTTTCTCCTGGGAGCACGCTGCACCAACTGCCTGAGCCACCCGAGGGTCAAGGCTCGGGTGGTGCTGAGCTCTGGCGCCACCTTCTGCCTGGCGGCCCTCACCACCATAGTCGCGGTTTCCTGGACGGCCAACTGCGTCATCAGTGACTTCCACAACCCGCGCGTCCCTGAAGTATTGAAGAGGGAGCTCGGAGCAGCCATTTATATAGGCTTTGTGACATCTGGGCTGCTGTTCTGTGGGGGAGCCATTCTGTGCACAAGCTGCCCGCCACAGAGGGCACGGTTCCCTTCCAGTGGGTACACACTGGCCAGGACACCCACACACAGCAGCTACGCCATCAAGAACTATGTGTGAAGTGAGGGCTGAGGGCAGAGCACGGTGCTGAAAACACATCACAGACAAGTTACCACTCTAGGATCAATGTAATGAACTGCGATACCATGATGCTGGTCATATATAGATGTAATCAGACCATATATAGACAAACATCTTTAAATACACTACCGCTCAAACGTTTGGAGTCACCAGTTATATTGATGTTTTCATCTTTCCTTCAATAATGGCTATTTTAACATGGAAAAAAACAGTAGCATTACACAACAAATGCCTTATTTACATTTGAAGGAGTTTTAGAATAATTTAATTATTAAATCTCCAATTCAGTCGATGTCCCACAGTGCTGCACGACAGGGGAGAATACTGTTGTTCACTGTATGTCTGTAATTAACTGCCATCTCAACTCCTGAAAGAGCTGCTGTCTGTCAAAGTGAATCATAATATGGATTTCCCTGGTCTTACGAAGAAGGACATTGTTGCCAAGTTATTTCACAACGATGATTGATTTGTACCCCTGTAGCTGACTGCGTGCATGTATAACCAGTAGAAAGCTCCATTGATCATGTGTTAGTCACCATATTTAATGAAATTATAAACCGAGGACATTTGCCATGCTGAAAGCTTGTGTGCCGCTGATCTGCATCTTAGAATTCGAAATAAACGCAGCACAGCAAACATGTGTCAGTGGAGTCAGTATTCTGTAAGAAAAGCATTAGAATCAAATAAGGCTCCGTTAGGTGTCATTTGTTGTTCTCCACCCAGTAGCTCCACGGCTAATCCCGATATCAGTGAGAACTCGTGTCTTTGAATCAGGTTTTCTGAGAAACATGACACAGAGGCTGAGAAATCTGAGCACAGTGGACCCTTTGTTGTTCCCTCTCAGCAGAAACTGGGAGAAGGAAGGGGATTGTTTGGAAACCATGGCAGAGGCAGGGCCTGGCCCCACCCAGCTGCAGCCGTGCCGTCTTCTCGCCATGAATGCCAAAGAACCGGTTTCCTCTCTCTGAACAGACATGCAAAACAGACACACACACACACACGCCCAGATTAGCTCTGCCTCACACATGCACACACATGTTAGAAAACAAAAAACACACACCCCGCCCTGCTGCGCTCTGCTGCCAGCTGTCTCTGGTTAGGCAGTTGGGCCTGCAGTGAGGGGGGAAGGGCAGGCCGGCCGGCCGGAGTCATGGAGCGGCAGCTGGAGCGCGCTGCCCTCGGTCTGGCCCTCACTGGGTGGCTGTGCGCCATTCTGACACGCTGCCTGGCCCTGTGGAAGGTGAGCGGCACCCTGGACAACGCCACGGCCACTCTGCCGGCCTACTGGGATGGGGTGTGGCTGGAGTGGGATCACTGGGACCTGGCCCACGATGGCAGCCTGCACTGCTCCTTCTACCAGTCTCTCCTGGCTCTTTCTGGAAGTTTCCGGACGTGGCGAGCCCTCATCACGGCAGCCATCGGAGCCGGGGCTTTCGCGGCGGTGATCGGCGCAGTGGGGGCAGTGTGGTTCCCCATGCGAGGCCAGATCAAAGTGTTTTCTGGCGCTCTCTTCGTTTTGTCTGGGACCCTGTTGCTTGTCCCCACAGCCTGGACGTGCCATCACACCAGTCAGCCACTGGAGGCTGCTGTGCTGCTGAGAAGAGACTGGGGCCCTGCGCTGTACCTCGGCTGGATCTCCTTTGCTTTGATGCTGGCCGGAGGCGTGTTTCTCACCACCAGATGCCCCACTGGCGAGCGGCAGGCACAGCAGCCTGAAGACAGCAGGTACCCGAATCTGGAAGAGGAGGCCAACCACCCGCTGAACAGGATCAACAGGACTACATTCACACACAGCCAGTATGAACGCGGGTCGGAGCCTTTCTGAGGGGCCTGCGAAGGAATATTTGACTGAGCGTGAGTGACTGACCTGGAAAATCGTTAACATGTGAAATGACTGTGGAGACATTTGACACCAGAGGAAAACGTCTGGCTGCACATGATCAGTGAAGACACAGAGAAGTGTCCTGTAGCGGGTTTTTAGATTTAACATCTTGTTTTTCCGCTTCCTCCATTTCGTTTGAAGCTAACACACTGTATATTATTGTTTTACATTCAATGTCACTGTAAAATGATACATCTGTCCTTTGCTTTACTTGATGCAATTATTGATACTAAACCGACATTAGGACATTACAGCCCTCTGGGACCTTTAATACATTGTAATGGCTTAAGTGTGAATCAAGTGTGAAATACTGCATTGCACACAGACATTGCCCTACATCAGAGTAATGCAATCTGCCATTTGTTTTGAACACGTTCACATCTGAGAGGAATTCTGCAGAAAGGGACACTGTGGAGTAGAGCATTTCAAATGATTCAGAAATATCTGTTTACAAAAAGTCACTTAAGCATTACACATTATGGCGGTTTTAAGCCACCGTGCCACGGAGCATTAGAGGAGGTAATAATAAGGTGAGCAGGGGTTTTGAAACGCATACTGTACATGACTTCTATTTTTAAATGTTCTAGAAAAAAACTAAATTAAAGAGGACTCTTGTGAGTAGGTTGACATATATACAAACTATTCGCAGCAGGCTGTGAAATGATCAGATGTGAAACTGGACTTTTCGGGACTTGTATTTGCAGATTTATACCAATGTTTAGCAGGTGCATCATGGGAACTAACTGAGAGTGCTCTTCCACTTTGTTTGCAGTGGAAGTCACACATCAGCTGGTCCTCATGTCGCACCCCCCCCCCCCCCATTTTTGCATTAAATGACTGAAAGCATGACTTCTGTTTTCCTTTACCTCAGAGGCGCTACGTTGCCTACATTTCTGATTTAGAGAGGATTCTACTGCCGGAACTCAAGCTAAAATGTGAGGACCTTGTTCTTGTATTACAATTTTACAAGTAAAAACCCTTTTTTACATGTTACAGTGTATGATGTACTGCTCGAGTGTCTTAACTATATTTTTCTGTTGCTCAGCTTGTGCTGAAACCTAAAAACAATGTAAAACTCTCGGGGGAGCAGTCCACATTTCATTTTTAAAACGCTACTCCAGGAGCAATATTTGCAATTTGTAGCCTTTTCTGAACCGTGAAAACATAAATCATGGTGCATGCCAGGGCATTTCTGATGCTCCATGTGGTGTTTTAAGTATTTTCTCTGGAGGCCCAGCACTTTTCCAACTAACTGCGATGGAAATGCATTAAATGTCACTGGTTTGGATGTTTTGCTTTTCTGTTCTTAATGCTGCAACAGATTTGGCCTTGGACTTCTTCAAATCTGTGATTTCGTTTGTCTTCAAATCGACTGTGTGTAGATCAGGAATATTCCTGTGACTAGATGAAAACATTTTTGTTTTGTTATTTATTTATTTATTCGCAGAGCAAACTCATTCATTATGACAAAATATACATTATTGGGTTGAAGAAATTATCCATAAAATTGACATGTTGAGCATGACTACGTGGCACACAAAGTCGGATGGAAAGCAGAAACGACCTTTTACAGAAGTTCTATTAATGGTCAAGAGGTACTGAAATAAAAAAAAAAAAAAAGAAGAAATAATGGAAAGCAGGCCAGAACAATTTACCGACCTGCAAGTTTAGGTAGAAATGCTCAAACACATTTCCAAAATACATGCCACCCAGCATGCAAATCTGGCAAATAACACTAGTTGCATAAATCCTTTAAACATGGAGAGGCTTGGAAACAGGCTGAAATTAGTCTGACTCCTTCATAAATACAGTCTCTTAAATGAGTTTGCAGTTTGTGAAGCATGTTAGTGTGGATAAGGTGCAGAGTCCGGACTGGCTGGGTTTACTATAGTTTCCCATCTCCCTCCTCCACATCCTTCAGACTGAGAACCTCCAGAGAACCTCGGCCTTTAGTCTCACAGCGGATCAGCTCGTCGATCTCCCGGAAGCAGCCGGGATCCACCAGACACACCTGAGGATGAGGCGGAGGCACAGAGGAGGAAGAAAAAGGCAGCAGAGAATGGACATTTCAGGAAAAAAGAAGGCAGAGAAAGGTAAAGTGTGCACCAGCTACACCAGACAAAACGCATCAGTTTTACAATTTCATTCAAGCTGATTGTACTTCTCCACTAAAGAGAGCCACAGTCTTAAACCTATTTTGTTTGCGTCATATTATTCGGTGGCTGTAGATATGACATACTCACACCCACAAACACACTGTGACTTTAAAAAAAACCCTTAACCGTTCCTCACCATTTCCAGCTCCTCATCAAAGTCTTCACTCTCCACAACCTGCATGAGCGGCTTCAGCTTCTCCTTCAGCCGCTTGGCCTCCTTGGCTGGCAGCACCAAACGCAGCCTCATGTGGGCTCGCTGGATCTCCATGGTTTCCTTCAGCTGCCGGATCACGTCCAGAGCCTGAGGGGGGCAGAGGAGTTCGTCAAGGTCGCACAAAAAGAAGCATCATCCCCTGTGATGAAGGCCAGAATAAAGTGGGAAAAAGCATAGCAGAATGGTCCGTTAACTAATTAGAAACCAGCGATGGAGGGGAGAATCCAGGTACCAGGGATCAGCAAGTTTCTTTATTATAATAACAACTTTATTTTATATCGCACCTTTCAAAAGAAAGTGCTTTACAATATAAACATATGATAAAAGCAAATAAGATCCAGAATGTAAGATATAAACATGATAAAGTCATTTAAATAATTACAACAAGTACCATCTGATTACTGTTTTTTTTTTTTTTTTTTTTTTTTTACAATCCCTAGGACACATTTCTCCATACTTAGGTCACTTTTTCAAAATTCTTCACGCAGTGATCATAGCAGAAGTCTATATGGGCTGAACTGTGGATCATTTATCATTGCTCCGGCACTAAATGCATTCAATGACGACATCTTTCAAATTACATTGGTTCTTTTCTCACTTTGACACAACAACCATCAAAACTCGGTGTAGCTGCAGGTTAATTGGCACACGCTTACATACAGTATTCAAAACTGTTAAACTTAAGTTCAAAACAATAACATAATACAAAAACGAATAAGACAGCAGTTTGCGAAATGTCTACATTATTAATGCAATTAAATATATTCCGAATCTAAAAATTAAATAAAAAACAACTGGACCAACCACAGCTGATTCACACTGCAGCTGAACACCGACACAGCTGTTACTCTTTCAGTTCCACTTCCATCTATAAAAAAGGGGACAACTTTGGAACAGTTTTATGTTGCGATGTAAACGTGGACCTGGCCAGAGACAGAAGTGGCTGAAAGAGGAAGAAGAGTGGCTGGGAGAGGGAGAGGAATACGTCTGCGTGGTGGAAGAAGAATCAGAGGAAGATGGAGAGCTGGAGTCTCAGATGAGTACTACTGCTACTGTCACAGCCCAACTCTTATGTTGCCCAGTGGATCTATTTTAGAGAGTCATGGAGACTGAAGGCAGGCAAACACCCCCACATATTCATCTTCGTGGATGAGGCCGGTTTCAACCTGAGCCAAAACACGGCGGCGAGGAAGCAGTGTGACTGGGCAGAGAGCCACAGTGGATGACTGGTTCAATCCCGTTTCATATACTGCAGTGAACTCTGAAAAACAGAGAGGTGTCCTTGTTTTACACAAGAAAACACTGTCTCATGCTACGTGTTGTACGTGTTTTTCAGGTCATCGTTTTATGAGTGACAAAGTGTTTTTTTGTTGGCTGACGACCTTCGCTGGTGTTCTGGAAGAACGAGTTGATTTGAGGCATGAATGAAGTGTTGTGGTAGTTTTAGCGCATTTCCAATGTGAGGTTAACTGCTGAGCCGAGCTGAAAGTTGGTTAGCAGGACTGTGTGAAGAGTTCGGTGAAAAGTGACCAAAGTACTGAGAAATGTGTCCTAGCGATTGGAAAAAAAACAACTGTTAAGAACATTTAGCTCTGCTCGTGAGTGCCTTATCGTTGGCTATTTAACAAAATCTTCAAATTATACCATCTTTTTTTTCCCACTTTTATTCTGTCACATTTAACTAATTCCAGTGGTCGTTACATTTGGGAAGCTGTTTTTAAAGTGGATATATTTTTGTGCTTTGAGCGTCACAAATCAAATGGGATCCACTTAGTTAGTTAGGTTCAAAAGGTACTGGGCTAAACCGCACTCCAGGTGAGAAGAAGGATGCATTTTATTGTATTTATAGAACAGCGGTCTTTGTGCATTCATTCTGTGCGGCGTGTCTCCAGCAGACTGAAAATGCATTCGTGGTGGTCAAAGCAGGGGTACGTGTGCTGTGGAAAACACCATCACCAATCATTCCCTGATTAGGAAATCCCCCCCCCCCCCAAGTCTACACCCATAAATGCACTGTCTCAGCAGACACTTCAACAGGAAAACCAACAAACTCAATCTTTGGGGCCCAGATCTCTGTGGTTACGGGAAAAGGCGTCTTGCGTGTCGTTTATGATCACGCGCAAGCAAAGTAAGAAACGCAAGTGCCTCCTCACCTGCTGTTTAGCGCTCTTGTTGGCCTTGACCGAGTAGTGGATGTCCTTCATCGCCCGCTCGATGAGACTGACTGTGTACGGCCTCTTGGTCTCAGGGTTGACACACTTCTCTGCCACGATGGTTGCGATGTCCTTGAACATCGCCTCCAGCTGAGAGTGCCTTTCCCTGTCTGACACTTGGAGCTCTCCTTTGGTCAGGATCTGTCAAAAAGGTAAAGGGGGGCAGATAAGAGGTGAGGAAGTGAAGGTGACCACTGTTCACTGTGAATGAACGACGGGCAGGGAAATGTTTCTCACCTGCTTACATATCTCAGTCAGATCATCTGTCCCAAAGGCTTTAGTCAAGTCATCTCTCTTGGCCACCTGACCTTTGGACACGTTTACGAAAACCGACTGGGTCTGCAAAACCTCATCCAGGTCTTTCTCTCTGGAAGAAAACACCATGTCTGATTCCAGCTAGCGGTCTGTGACGGAGCATCAACGAGACAGACTAGTGGACTCTAACTGGCCGTGTATGACGCAACACGGCAAGTGTCCGTGGACCTTAACGGACAGTTAACGAGCTGTTTGAGGCAGCTAACGGTATTCAGTCAAAGCAGTTCAACATTGTCGGCGTCGACATAACGGTAACTTAACGTTAGGTTGTTACTCACGCGCCCGACCGCCAGTTCACAACTTTGTTCTTGTAGCAGGCGATTTCAAACCGCTTTCCTCCTTTCTTCATCCTCACCACCGCCACATTAGTCAGCCGTATTTGATTTGTTGGCGTAAATATAGACATCTTTGCGTCTGTGAAGCCGGACCGCTCTGTCCAAAGGTAAATACGCCCGTCAGACAGCGACGTCGCAGTTGCGCAGCCGGGTGCGTTTCTCAGGAGTGTCCGCTGTGGAACGTCGACGTGAAACGACAGTTCCGTTCAGTTTCTTCAGTCGATTTCAATCGTTTAGTCACTTGGTGATAGTTTAAGAAAAAACAAAAAGCACAACAAAAATAGAAATAATGTATCAAATAATTTCATTTGCGTAAAAAAAACCAACTAAAGTTTCATGAATAATGTTGGCATGAATGTGTCATCATGACTGTCTACAGTGCACAACATTGGCGCGTAACGACACCTTTTGGAGGTTTTAGCTTGGAAGCTTTTACTCTACCGTGTCTGCCTCAACACTTTGTAGAGTTGATGGGCTGATGTGGTGAGAGCATTTATAATCATGACTTTACCCGCAGCTACACGACTGTCTACTGTAAAAGTTGTCTTTTAGTTACTCATTGAGGCCGCCAGGGGGCAGGAACACTCGGGATTATAAACATGAGCGTGTGGGCCCACATGTAAACACAACATTCACGAATCATTCATTTGAATGCATTTCAACCTGTTCACAGCAAAGTGTACATTATTACTACAAGTACTATTAACCGTATTCCTAACATGACTATGATCTCTAAAGAAAAGTCTAAATCTTTGTTAATATTTGCGTTATTCCCACTGATGAATATGAAGTACTCTACAACTGTAACCGCAGGAGAACTTATACACACTTGACACAGTCTTTTATGGTGTCTGTTTGTTTCTGAATGCTTTAGTTTAGTCGCTGTATTTTGAAAGTATGCACCGGAAGTGTTAGCACACTATTACGTCTGCTCTGACGCTACTCTGACTCGTTTAATGTTGCAGTTTGTTCCTCTGACCACACGAGGGCAGCAAACAGCCATCGACTATCACTCTAAATATTCCGGAATGTACATAAAAGGTCTGTCGCTGTCGCGATACCTTGAAGCCAGGTACATTTCAGTAAGTCGGCAAATGTGGGTACATTTCCACACATACTTTTGAGAGGACTACATAATCAACATAGTAATACATAAAAACAACAAAATAAATCTTCAACACAAAATCTTCTAGACGGAGGTGAACTTCAAGCAATAAACACTATAATAGCAATACTTCCGGTGCAGGAATTTTAAATAACGCTTGAAATTAGTCGTAGGCGTGACGACGTAACGACGAATCGCTCACGAGGCCTCGCCCGTCCATCAACAATACAAAGGACTACACTTCCCAGCATGCTCGTCGGCAAAAACAACATGGTCGCGCACGGCGTCAGCTGCAGTGGACTGTGTGTTTTGAAACACCGTTTGCAGCAATGCTGAATTTCTTCGCAATTATTTTGCTTTTCACAAGTCGCGTGTCTACCTCGGATACTAAAGGTGAGCTTATTTAAAATCTCAACGGGACCGGACGCGTACTTTACGCTGTGCGTTAGCTAGCGGTACTATAACTGTTAGCTAGCATGTAACGTTATTGCTAGCCTGTCACCCGCCTTGCATTTGCTGCAGGTGAACTAAGGTTGGCGTTTAGTCCCGTTGTCCTGTCGCTGCTTTAGGTTTAGCCGCTGGAAGGATAAATCCGCCTGATACTCTCTCCCGTACAGCTCCGTAACACCCGGCCTGTCAGCAGAGGATCCAAATGACTGTTAGAAATGACAAAACACATTTTGTCTCCCCCTGTCGTGGCAGAGGCATGAGCTGACTGCGAAGAATGTCGTGGGACGTGATTTATTTAATATTGCTGGAAACTGTTGGACTGTGCGTTGAGCTTAGTGAGCCACTTTTGAGCAGAAGTAATAGATACAAGAAACTGGTTGCAGAGCCGGTCGTCCACCAGTCGGAAGGTTGTCTGTTCGATCCCGGCTTTCCCCAGCCCACGTGTCCTTGAGCAGGATCTGGACCCAAAAAGGCTTGAGTCTTGGTGTGTGAATGGCTAGTTCCTCATACTATGGGAATGTGATATGTGTGTGAAGCTCTTTGAGTAGTCGGGAGACTAGAAAGGCGTACAATCCATTTATCACAATTTGCACCCATCGTGGCGTGTACAAGGATGTATTCATATCACCTGTCTGAAAACCGAGGACTCAGTTTGATGTCTTTTTTTCCCCTCCAGCCTCACAGGATGCCCACAGTCCCAGTGAGAGCTGTTTCATGTCGATATGGCACAACAGGCTGTACGTGTATTCAGCTGCAGCACTTGTCTTTGGGCTCTGGTTCTCGCTGAAGCTGGCACTGAAGAAGGTGAGTTGTCACTTGCCGATATCTCACCTTCACGTGGGTGTAGACGTAATGTCCCTGTATGCATTTGTAAGAGTGGCGACCTTTTGTGAAAGTGTGTTGTCAGTGGCTGCCGGTTTTCAGGGGCAGTGTTTACCCACCGCTCAAGTTTCCAAACTTTTAAGATCTTTGACCTTGCACGAAAGGGAAGCTCCACATGCAACGCCGCCTGTCATTTATTTGGCTTGCTGCTAATTGTCTTCCTCTGTGTGCTTTCAGACAAACGTCCCCAAAGCCGTGAATAGCAATGACGGAGGCGCTGTGGTTCACGTGTCAGGAGTTAAAATCTTCTACGGCTCACAAACTGGAACAGCAAAGGTACAGATCTCGTTTTCTGAAAACCTAAGCATCCTCACGGGCCTATGGTGTTAACATAATAGACAAGATGATGCTGTAAAATAATGTAAAATCCAGGGATACAGACCAACAGTGTTCCCGATATTCCTCCCCGCTACTTTCTGTAAACTGGAGTAGACAAAATATTAGCAACACAAAAAGTAGTAATACAATCAAGTGTAACAACGCCACTAAATGTGGGCTCCAAAATGACCACAGAGTTTGATTAATCAATCTCTGATACAGTGCCAACACTATACATTTCACAAAACTATGATTTAATTCAGGGCGATACAGGGGAACCTAGTAAACTGTGTGCAAACCTGTGTCAACCAACGTGTCACACATAATCAAATGTGAAATTGCAGCCGCGATTGATTAGTTCAAGGCTAGAAAAACTGGCAGCTCGCATGTTATTATACATTTACCATTCTGAGATTGCTGATATGCATCAACTGAGACTCCCCGTTTGTTCAGGGCTTCGCTAAAGAGCTGGCAGAGGAGGTGCAGAGCTTGGGCGTACCAGCAGAGGTGGTTGACATGAAAGACTACGATCCAGACGATCAACTTGCTGATGAGGTGAGCCAGGTCCAAAGAGAAGACGCTTTTTCCTCGTGAAAAGACGGCAGAGTCTATGAGACGTGCAGTAAAGCACCGAACGTGAGGATGCCGGTTTAAGAGATCGTGTCCTCGAACAGAAAAACCCAAACCACCGCCAACTTCAGAGCTGCTCCTCAGCATGTAACGCTTCGTTTTGACTTCGTATAATTAAAAGGACTAATTAATGCATCTATTAATTGCAGCTCTGTTAAGAGGATAAGCATGTTGTGTGTACTGTACTAAGAAGTTGCTCTAGGGATTTAATTAAATCTCTAAAATGTAACTTCAAGCACATAAGACCTGCCTACTTGTATTTACAGCCAAGGCTTAATTAGAACAGAATGAATCAAAGTAAAATAAATCATAACTGTTTTTTGTATTGAGAGCTTGACAGCAAACAGCACAGTGTAAGCCTCAAGTTCTGTAATGTTCCAGCTCAGCCTTTCCTTTATTTTTCACTGATTAGATTTTTCAAACGGCTGGCGCACAGGACAAATGCGTTACACAAATCCTGCCCCACTGAAGAAAGATGGATTATTTTCCTCAGTGTTCCCTTTTTTTTTTATGTTTTTTTTATTTTGTGGGCACAGGCAGCGTGTAGTGCATTGCGAGATGAATAGGAGATTGCTTGGCTGGTACACAGCAGGAGAGAAAATCGCTATTTATTCACTGGGGCGGTGATACACTTTTCAGTGATGGAAAATCTCCACGAGAGGAATGGCCGCAGGCCCCAGTCGCTCCCCAGATGCAGCTGATCCTCAGTGTACTGACTCACTGGCCAGCCGTCGGTCAAGAAGACACTCTTTGGTTGGCAGTTTAGACCCTGTTAGACATGAGACAAGAGACTCATTCCTCTTCGGTTTATTTACAGGGCCATGGAAAACGGTGTGTACTCACTTTAGAGTTACTCTAGATTGATCTGCTGTGCTTTTGTGTGAAATGTATGCGCGTAATCATTCGTCGCATAGCTTCCATAAGTAATAATTGCTGAAAACGTCAATATTTTCAAGCAAGTTGTCTTTCCATGGAGAAACTGTTGTGTTTTTTTTAATCCCTCCATTCAGTGCACCAACAAGTCAGTCTGTGTGTTTCTTGTGGCCACCTACACTGATGGAGAGCCCACAGAGAACGCTGAGTGGTTCTGCAAGTGGTTGGAGGAGGCGTCCACTGACTTCAGATATGGGAATAATTACCTCAAAGGCCTCCGATATGCAGTGTTTGGTCTTGGCAACTCCGTCTATGTTGGCCACTACAATACGGTATGAAATGTTTTCCATATTATCAGAATAATACAGCTTGATAATCTACTTTTACAATCAGTTATTTAAAGAATATCCAAAGGTACAAGGTCGACAGCTGTAGCTTAGTAGTGGGAAGCATATTCCAGGTCCAAACTTGACTTAACATGCAGCTCACCAAAATGTCAACTTGGTCAGCATTCAGCTACAAAAGCCAAGAACAGCCAGACATTAGTAGTTCTTTAACCCACTTTTCGTTTTTGCCTCACCAGGTGGGTAAAAATGTGGACAAGTGGCTTTGGATGCTAAGTGGCATGCGAATCATGACCAGGGGAGAGGGCGACGGTAATGCGGTGAAGAGCCGTAATGGCAGCATCCAGGCAGACTTCCTGGCCTGGAAGGTCAAGTTCCTGAACCGCCTACAGGCCGTGGCCAAGGGTGAGAGGAAGAGCTGCAGTGGGAGCTGTAAGACTGGAGGCTCCTGTAAGAACAAGAGAAAAGACGGACAGGAGGAGGAGGAGGAGGAGGCGGCGGCGGCAGCCCCGCAGAATAACAGCTCAGAGGTAAAGGCAGAAAAACAGAGATATAATTGTTGCGTTTTTTAATGGAAACCACTGTGAACATTCTTACTTTTGGGGCAGTAGGTTGACCAAGTGGTTCACAAGACTCCTTCAAGTTCAATGACGAGGGTTCAGACTGTTGTCAAAGATTCGTCCTGCTGAAGTTTCCTTCGTGCCTACCAGTTCCTGGAGCAGTGTTCTGGCCTATGATAATGATGATTGCTTAATAATGTGGGAATATTGATCTGGACAGCGGTCCATTGCCTATCACACATCATATCTCAGTTGATGAATTGGGCATTGCTGATCTAGCTTGACTAAATGTGAACACGGTGTTATTTGGCACAGTGTTCTAATCAAGTTGACGGGGACACAATGATTAAAGATCAAAAATTCAAACCTGTAAAATCCATAACTGCTACGTCACAGGTCTGATGAATCGTATGTTAAGTTATATGCTGTGTCGGTGACTGGCCCGAGAGCTGCGTGCTTCACTCAGAGAGACAGGATGAAATGTTCCGCTTGTTCTGTTTTCAGATAGTTTCCTGTAACAGTCTCCTGACTGCACACGTCAGGTGGGTGAAAACTTTGTAAAACGGAGGATTTCAGTGAGTTTTCTGTCCATGTTATTCTTGGACAAAGAACCTGTCTAAAATGTTCTCCTTGCTTCTGCCTAAGGTTGGAGTGATTTACCAAATTTAAGTTTTCGATAAGATAGTGTTTAGTATTCAATAAGAAGTACCTGGAAACAAGCCTTGTATTACCATTAATTCAATTTTATTTATATAGTCCAATAGCAAAAATCACAGTTTTGCCTCAAAGGGCTTTACAATCTGTAACCTACAACGCCCTCTGTCCTTAAACGCTCGATTCGAATAAGGGAAAAACTACCCAAAAAACCCCTTTTTAACAGAAAAAAAACATAGAAACCTCAGGAAGAGCAACAGAGGAGGGATCCCTCTTCCAGCACGGACAGACATGCAATAGATGTCGTGTGCACAGAACAGATTGACAACAGAAAATCATAGTACAATACAGTTATGATGAGCGGAGGAGAGAGGTGCATCCTGGGAGTCCCCCGGCAGTCTAGGCCTATAGCAGCATAACTAAGGGATGGTTCAGGACTCACCTGAGCCAGCACTAACTATAAGCTCTATCAAAGAGGAAAGTATTTAACCTACTCCTAAATGTGGAGATGGCGTCTGCCTCCCGAACCTGAACTGGGATCTGATTCCACAGGAGAGGAGCTTGATAGCTGAATGCTCTGGTTCCCGTTCTACTTCTGGAGACTCTAGGAACCACAAGTAGCCCTGCATTCTGGGAGCACAGCGTTCTAGTGGGGTAATAAGGTACTACGAGCTCTGTAAGATACGATGGTGCCTGACCATTAAGAGCTTTGTACCTGAGGAGGAGGATTTTAAATTCTATTCTGGATTTTACAGGGAGCCAGTGCAGAGAAGCTAATATTGGAGAAATAGGATCTCTTTTCCTAGTTCCTGTCAGTATGCGTGCCGCAGCGTTCTGGATCAACTGGAGATCAACTAGATATTGAAACATAATATTTAGACCTCTGTTTTTAATAGACAGGATTTGCATAACCCGGTTTGAGTGAATACTTTAAGTCATTCACCACGCACAATCGAATGAATCAATGGCCTGTTTTTGAGGGTTAAAGTACAACCGATAGTTGCAACCTTACTTCTGTTAGATTGGCTCCATCTTGTCCCCCTTGACCCAGAACACAAGCAAGCAGGTGAAGACAGTTAGTGACTCTAAGAAGAAGAAAGTCTGAGAGAGTGTGTGGCTGGTGTCTAATCAGGAAAATGTCCTCTGGCTTATGATGATGTCTTTTTCAACATTACAAGGGAACCTTTGCTATCAAAGCACCTCTTGTCACAGCAGGCTGAAGTGGTCTGGCTGGACTAAGGGCCCTGTGTTGCACTTCAACGATGATACTGAAATCTGATAAGGACTCAGTAAGAGGATCGTTACTCTCAGTTTATCAGGTTCCTATTTTGTAGCACTGATGTTGTACGTTTTCAAGGGTAAGCATGGTGTTATAAATGTTCAGCATGGCTTACATGAAATTTGTCAACGCTGTCCATCATGTCTTTTCACCAATCACTGAAATACATGAATCATAGTTTGCAATAAGGCAAGTACAAACACAGACGCCTATATATATTATAGCTTTCATACGCATCACAGCACACACAGATGACCAGTTGTCATGGTAGCAGGCGCCTCAGAGCCAACTCTAGCTGAGATTTCTTCCCCTCTGTCTGCAACACTCGGTGCACTCAGCAGAGGTGACATTCAACCGGAACCAAGAGTAGCTGAGAACTGTGGTGAGGGATCATTGTGATTTATCTATCCACTGTACGCTCATGCACTTTATTCTGCTTCTGCACATGTGGGCAGCAGCTTCGACACTGGGCACACACTGTGATAAATCCTCTAAAATGCCATATACTGTACATGCATATGGTTTTCTTATTTAGTCAGGCAGCCCAGGAAGAGTTACATAATGCTCACTAAACGTTTTCCATATGGGCTCCCTCGCTTAATCATTGACACGTTTTTTTAATTGGTTATGGGTTGGAACATATGTGAATCTCTCTACACTGGAGGATCATTTACGTTTTCCACTCGATCATCTGTCTCACCATGTCCTTGACCCTTTTTTGTTTTTGTTTTTTTAACCATATTTCGGGGTTTCTGTGCTCTTGTTTCAGGAGCATCTGATAGAGTCCAGCAGTGATGAGGAGGAGTCAGGCCAGCAAGATGAGAACAAATCCGATTCAGTGGTTGACATGGAGGATCTGGGCACCATCATGAAGACCGCCAAGAAAGCAAAGGTCAGACTCTGTCTACCAGCAATGAAAACCACTTGTATTAATGTCTTTTCAGTACATCACATAAGTAGCCATATTCCTCTACAGCTAAATTAGCTGATGATCTTGTACAAAGGGAACTTAGATTGACTTCAGTTACATCATTCCACCTTTCCCCAGCGTCAGAAAACCACTACCATTCAGGCAACCCCACATAAAGAAATGGAAAAATAATGAAAATGAGCATTCGGAAATGTCTACTGTACTTAGATATACAGTACTTAGCTGCCTGCTTCACAATACTACAGTTGGGTGGTTGTTGAATCACTTTAAATCCAGCAGGTGTCTTTTCAGCGTTTCTGCGTTAAGGCCTATAAGCAGGCATCATCACGGCATTATGCTTCCACCACCTTAGTCCAATCTAAGTGGTGTCATTGAAGGAGAAGTGGCAGATGGGTGGATAGACACCAGAGCCCGGCAGGCGAGATGCGAAGGCTTGCGTAAGAGCGAGGACGCCCACTTCACTTGTGAGGAACGAGTGACTCAAGAAAAGCAGAAAACATGAGAAGGAAGAGGCATTATCGCTCGTCCTATAGGCTGCAGTGTAAGGACTGTGGCAAAGACGTGAGCTGGGACAGTGAGGCAGATGGAAGGAAAAGAAATGTAGGGACCTGTGCTTTTGAAAGGCAGGTCATTGTGGAGAAGTCCTCTTGTACTTAAGATCAGAGCGAAGACATCTGAGATGAGCTTCTTACTGGTTTCATGTTTCAACACCCATGGGTGCCATAAACGACCTGGTGTTCCAGAGAGAAGACCAGGCCTTCGATTTTTTGTTTTTTTGCTGCCTGGTTGATGCTGTAGGAACGCTGACAGATGTAGCAATGGAGGAAAAAAAAACCCACTTAATCTTGTGTGTTAATTTTCTTTTTAATGCACCTGTTTAACAGCAATGCCAAAAACCCTGTTTGGTTTTTGCTGTTCTTACAGGATTTCCTGGTGCTCTTTACTGTAAACGTGTTCACTAGTAGTTGTAGAATGAGACAGTGAGATTGAACAATAAGGCCTGCCCATCCACATCTCTGTGCCCCTGATTTATATAATGTCCCATCGCTACACACCACTGGCAACTTTTAAATGATCTCTGCCTGCATTATCTCCACCTCTGAACTCCTGCCTCAACTGGAAATGTCAGGTCACAACAACAAGATACTTATGAAGGAATTTTGTTATTATGGCTGCAACAAAAACATGAACTTCTAGATAGACTTTATATGCCAGCTTTTGACCTCAAAATCAAACTTTTGAGAAGCATTTGCCTCCTGTTGGCCCCTTTTTGACTCGAAACAAACGAGTGACGAGTTTGAACAGGTGGGAAATTATTTTTTATGGGGTTTTTTTTGGGGGGGGGGGGGTTTTAGTAGCTTGAGAGAATTCTCAAGGCAAGACTGCAGTTGACTAGAGCCTTTCTGGTTCCAAAACTTTGTTCTCATGAAAGTATAATGCTTTATGACAAAGTTAATGTCGTGCTACCAGCTACTGGATTGCAGTAGTAGTGTCCATGTCTCACACACACAGACGAGGAACGTGACTTAAGCAGCAGACTCTCCCAGGCTTGTCCCATCTCGTGTGACATAAATATTACAGGAATATTGTGTGTCAGCTCTGTGAGGTTTGGACAGGCCTCGTTGTAAGCCCTACACGAAAGTGGATATACATCATGGCTGGGAAAGTCTGTGCCAAAGGAAGGAGCAAGACTTCTTTTTAAAGAATTCAAGAGGTGTTTTTAATTTAGTGTTTCTGAGGAAGCCTTGGGTTCTTATTGTCCAAGTTGCTCTGAGGATATTCCCATTTATCTTTGTGATGGCCAAACGTAAACATGGGCATTGACTTCCATTTCACCTGCCGGAAATGTATTCTAAATGTATTTAGTCTGACTTGTCTCGTAACATTTAAGCATAATTATTTGATGACTCGTATCTAGGGATGGGTATCGTTAGGATTTTATTGATACTGCTCCTCTTATTGATACTCTTTATCGGTTTGGTTCTTTATTGATACTCTTATTGATCTCGGTACTGAATAATTACTTCTTTTTTTTAATATGTTAATAATAATAAATTTGGGTCTTGTTCACGAGTGAGGGGAGGATGGAACGGGAGCTCTACAGGCAGATCGGTGTATCCTCTGCAGTGATGCGGTCGATATACCGGTCTGTCGTGGTAAAGAAGGAGCTGAGCTGCAATGCGAAGATCTCTATTAACCAGTCGATCTACGTTCCTACTCTCACCTATGGTCATGAGCTTTGGGTCATGACCGAAAGGACAAGATCCCGGATACGGGCGGCCGAGTGTCTTCCGTAGCATGGCTGGGCGCTTCCTTAGAGATAGGGTGAGGAGCTCAGAGTAGAGCCGCTGCTCCTCCACATCGAGAGGAGTCAGCTGAGGTGGCTCGGGCATCTGTTCCGGATGCCTCCTGGACGCCTCCCTGGGGAGGTGTTCCGGGCATGTCCAACCGGGAGGAGGCCCCGGGGAAGACCTAGGTCACGCTGGAGGGACTATGTCTTTTTCGGCTGGCGAGCAGGGAAGAGGCTGCAGCGTGATAACAATTTATACCAAAACTTTAAAAAGCACCAATAAAAGAACTGGTGATGTCGGAACTTATCTATACTACGGTCTTTAATGATTTAGCCCCGGGGCCCGTTTAATACCGGGTTTCGGTATCCATCCCTACTCGTATCATTTCACTTGGATGGCAGGATGACAGTTTTCTCAGTGGTAACAAATTAGTGTTGCTTTTGGATAATGTGCTCACACAGAGCAGGCAGTGCAAGATGTAATTAGTTTGTACACCAAACATTTGCTACTGCCATTGCCAGGAGACAACAAGTATTTAGCCAAGCTGCAAATTAAGTCTGTAACAAGGAAAATCCCCTGACTGGAATATGTTAGATACCTAATTTGCAGTGTAGAGCCAGCTAAGGGTCCAGAGGTTTAATATCTGTTTTGTATGACTCCCTATTAACAAGCCAAATAGGCAGAATAAAATGTACTCAGTGTTGCAAAAAAAAAAAAAAAAAAAAAAAAAAGGAGCTAGAGATCCACCTCTCCCCATAACTGCAGGTGGAAGCTCACTTTGATGGGTTTGGCCACTAGGTGATGGCAGAGACTCTCAGCTGCTCGAATCTCTGAGCGAACCACTGGTCTGACATTTAACACCACACTGTTGTTTCACTTCCAAAGCTATTTGCACAAATTCTCTGTGCACATCAGCAAGATGGACGTTGAACAGATTGTATTATTTGAGCTAAACCTTACTGACTATCTGAGTCTGTATCTATACTGGTATTTACTAACCTACAGTGATTTCCTATGTGGCTGCTCTCAATTGATTTCAATAAAACAGAGACAGATCAGTTTTCAGATGTAGTATTTTACAAGTTGGGGCGATTTCTTACTGGTCATGGCAATGTTTGAACATATTTGTTTACTCACATTTACAAAATATAATTATTACACAATTATATAAGCCCATAGGACTGCACAAAATATGACCTTGCAGTAAACATGACCACATTTCAATTCAGAGGTACTAATTTGTATCACATTTTGAGGCTCTGTTCCTTTAGTCCAGTGGTCAGTCTTGACTCTGACTGAACGGTTTGTAAAACATATTCTCTTTAAAATTCGGTCCAAAAAGGTGTCCGTGGGAGTACTATTCATTGTTGAAATGTTGTTAAATTATTAAATAGAGGAATGCTTTTGAGGGGTTTTATATCCTAGAGGACACAAATTGCTTACACTTAGAAACAAAGCTTTCATACACGGTATTCGTCAGCCAGTGTGTTTTTGAACTGAACTGTCCAGAGATTAGGGCTGTTTTCACTCGCTAATGAGTTTCATTGGTTGTGGCATTTCATGCTCTCAAACCCATTACACTCCAATAAACTCTCTCTAGTTGATTATGATCTTACAATTACTGAAGTTAAGTGTCCGTAGCTGTCTACTTCCCGTTTCATCTCTCACTGTGTTAAAATGGATAATCTTCTCTTCATCTCTCACAGATGGATTTGTCTGTTCTGATGTCAGTGGTGCAGCCAGGCATCAATGAGGATGACTGTATCACTGCTAAACTTGATGATACATATTTTATTATTATTATACAAAAAACACTTATACATGATAAGTGGTTTTGTTCAACTGTACCAGCTGATTGGCAGGCATGCTGTGATTGGCTCCCAGAGCGCAGAGCTCATATCGCCCAATCTTATTCTATATCAGTCTTTGGCTATAGTCTAGTCTATTTGTATTCTGCCAAGTGCCAGTAAGCCTCATTTCCATTGTTTCCCAAATAGATTTTGCACAAATGTTCATTGCATTGGCATCTAAACTTTGTACTAGGAGGTTGCTGCTTCTGCCAGAGCCGTCCTGTTTTTCACAGCTCTTTTAAGTCAAATGATTGGAGTCTGTTGAAAACCCAATTTTATGGTGCATTTTGAGACTATTTTGTGGTTAGTATTCTATTGAAAGTCATTTCGGATATTTTGTCCACCTCATTTATATACATAGAGGTAAAAAAAAAAAATACTAGTAACACTAGCTCTTAATGTCAGTCTATAACCTCAACACCTCTATGACATCATGTCAACAACTATTAAAACATTGAGAAAGGTAGAACTTACTACAGGACTGTAGCATTCTATTGCTTTACAATGTAGAGGAGTTTCTAATTTGCCGTCCACTTAGTGTACATGGTAGCGGTGTTGCTAACAATTCAATGCCTTTGCATTTATAAACATATGTTTACTTAATGTTCACTGAAATGTAAATGTGCATCCATTTCGCCTTTTACATTATTTTAATTAATATAATACGTATAATCAATAATTTAATAAGTGCCGCACTGGGGCAATGGTAACTTAGGTAACACACAGATTTTAATTATTCCAGTGTATTCAACTAACATAGATCTTGGTTTTTGAGGATATTATGTTTTGGTTTTTTTGTTCCCAAGTCTTCTCTCTCTCGCTTTCTACTTGATCCCGCTCTTCCGTGCTCTCGCCTCCCAAATGTACTTTTACGTTTGTCCCTTGATCACCTGCTCGCTCGGTGTGTTATCGCTGCGCTGTCGGTCTGCATCAGCCCCATGTTGTGTCATGGTTCCAGAGCACAACACGGCGCTGTGAGATGTCCCAGTTCTGCTAGTCCAGACAAGGCCGGGGCATGACCGGATGTCTGCGAGCTCCTCAAGCGAGGGTGAAAGCCGAGCAGTGGGAACCAGAGACCGGAGCCAGACGAAGCGCTGGGGCTGCACGCAAACACTACAGGGACAGATTGTTGCACTGTTGGCTACATGTCGCGTATGCTGTCAGAATTTTGCATGTCACAGATACAATAAGTGAAAGTGGACGTAATGGACATCCGTGTTGGCTGAGAGTGGCAAACTATTTTGATCCCATTTTGGGGTTTAAATTGCAAGCTACAGAATTTTCACCCCTGGTTTAAATACGTGGCGAACTTTGACAGCTATTTGAGCTACAACCTCCTTATGATTGGACCTCAGAGTGGCTGACGCTATCCCCGATTGACTGTTTGTGTGAGTTACTGTACACCTGCTCTGATAACTGGAATAGAGCATGGCTTATTAGCATCCTTTAAACCACCCAAAGTAAAGCAGCACCCGACGACGAGATAAATGAATTTTCCAAATGTCATCCAGCACAACATCAAATCCTTTTCCATCCTAACAACGAGATGTGGGAGGATTTTGACACATAATGGCTGCCTTATTCTCAGCATCCCCTGTCAACAAAGGAGCTGCTTATCCAAAGTACCGCTGCTGCTGTCACGAATGTGGAAACTGTACTGTACGTGGGGCCGAGGCCGGTTAACAGCGGGCGCACGTGGCCTCAGCTGCACAGAGCAGATAGAGCTGCTTGAATGTTTACCTGAGCTTAGATTCGTCCAGGTGGAAGGTGAAAATACACCATTGTCAGGTTTTGGCAGCAGAAATAGATGGGCTCTGAACACCTGAGATCACGCTCGGATGCATAACACATGGGCTGCGTATTTACACAATTAGAACCTAGTCTCTTCTAGGTGATGTTCAGTCTAATCTTTTACAAAGTTTGTGGGATGCCAAAAGCAGGTTAAGTACGTGTTTTCTATTTGGTGTCTTCATTGTATATTTTTCACATCAGATATTTTGATAAAATGAACAGACAGAGACTAGCTGGTGAACTTAGTGGAGCATCTGGAAGCTGAAAAGCCAGATATTTCCCTCGAGAGTTGGTAGAGACCAAAGCTAAAAGGAGAGTGAATATCAAACTTAGACTTGTCATGTTGCACGCATAGATCCAGGGGGATTTATTATTATTTGGAAAAGATGGAAATGGCTTTTATAAGAGAACCCAAGGATTTTCAGTAAATATGCATGATGTTTACACTCCTTTGTAAAGCGAGTGGTGATTAAACTGGCTCTGCTAAAGCACATAGGCTTATTTCTTATAAATTAGATTTGTTTCTCAAATCAGAGCTTTAAGACTGTCCGCACTGTTATTTCGCAAGTGATTAGATCGGATTTGTGTGTCCATCACCAACCTGTCCGCATGGGTTGCTGTGGTAACTACGTGCACTGGTGACGCGCCTTTCCAATGCGAAGCATGAGAAACGGAGATCCATCATCTCGCCCTCCAAACAATCGGCCTTCGAGCCATTCTTAGTGGCACGTGCCTATAGCATTTAGAGCTGTGCGGCCAATGAACAAGGGTTAGTGTCCAAGCTGCGCAGGAATCCGTGACCTGTGTGTTCTTCAGGAATACACCCATACGAACATTCGTCAACGTTTGCTGACGGCGTTTCAGCCCCTCATGAGCCCTGCTGTGCTGAGAAGGTGACATATAGATCCCTATAGGCAAGCCGAAGCAGCGGTACAGTAATTGGGCAGAGCTGTCACTAACATGGTTTATAATCTCAAAGGTACCTCGTCCATCACACCTCTCTGAGAAGTAATACCAGTTCCCATGCTCTGGGCAACTTTGTCTAGCAGGACCAAATAAATCTACTGTTGTATCAGTTAACAGCATATATCGAAGATATTTAGATGTACATACAAATGCTGTACACATTAATCCTGGCCTGAAGGAAGTTTTTAATCTTTCATACGAATAGGCTGCAGAAGCTTTAGCATCAAAGAAGACCGCTGTTGTGGTATAGTCCAACAATTAACTTGTTATGCTATAGACCTTTTGTTACATTTCACTGGGCCCCTGGAAGGCCTTAAACCAAGATTACCCCGTACTGTTCGGATAGGATGATGCCCCTTTATTAATAAATGGTTATGTCACACACAAAATCATGCAAGGACTGCAGAATCACAACCCTTGATCTTCAGTCCTGTCCAACATCAAACACTCCGGAGGAGCTCTTTGGAATTTCTTGCTTTTAACTTAGTTCCTTAAAGTGGTAGGCATCAAATGATGTGGCAAGCAGTTACTACATATTCAAATTGGCTTTTTTGAAAAATAATTGTACAGTGCGGTTTCTGTCGAGCTCTCTTTATTCTATTGACCTTCTCGCTTGCTGTTGATGTTCTAAAATTTCCGAATTTCGATCTTGCGTCCTGCAGCAGTTTTATCAGTATCAGCATTTCAGGACTTGAAGTTTATTGCGTTGACAGTTGTGATTAATGGGGCGGGTTTCAGAGCAATATCCTAACACATGTCGTTATTTCCCAGCATTCTTCTGCGGGGAACGTGGAAGTCACCCAGTGACTCTTTGCTCACCTGGAAGGTTCTCGACTAAGTTAACAGATGAGTAGTAACGCCACCCAGGTCTGCCCCCATCAAACTGCATAGCTTTGACTCCTAACAATTGCAAGTGTAGTGACAGGTGATGGCAGTGTGGTTAATTAGACACTTATTTTACTCTTTAAAACCTCTTAAACTTTAGTGTTGGAAGAGAGCACTGATTCAGTGTGGCATGTCATACATGTAGTGTCTTCAGGGTTGCGTTTTGCAAGTTTGTCCATTGGTTGCTACAGGTTAGAGAACACTCATGCACAATTGACTCTTAAATGTATTTCTTACGCTTAACAATTTTGGAAAAGATAATACGATCAATTGGTGTAATCTCCCATATTCACATCTGGCTTTGAATATTACTCAGTTTCAAGCCTGCAGGTCTATTTGTTCTGTTCTTGTTTGAGTCGTTTTGAAAAATGTAGTTCTTTAGGCGGTGTCCTCAAGCGTCCCTGTGAAGTTCATTATTGGCATCTGGTTGGTCTATGGTTTAGTTGAATTAATAGTATTTATTGTTAGCTGAAATACTTTGGTTTTAAGTATTAGTATTATCTTTTTTCCCCCTCAACATAACATTATAGCCTATTATTTTATAATTGCGATAGACGCTATGTGCAACACAGCAACAGTGCCTGGTTTTTAATAGATACCATCATGGTCCTAAACAATAACTGACTCGTTTTGTGTCTGCCACAGAGCAAGGAGGAGGGTCAAGGAGACGGCCGGATGGTGAAGCTATCCAAGTTGAACGGCGTGAAGAAGATCGAAGATGAAGGGGAAAGAAGAGAGATGATCACCCCTGCCCTTAGAGAAGCACTGACAAAGCAAGGTGAGGAAAAAGGGGCATTTGGATTGAGTACAAACAGTTATAGATTAGAGAGCTTACAGGAAGTACAACAAATTAGAAACAAAGATGAAGAGAATATCAGTATGGTCGACAACTGACACTGCTTGGGTTGGTGGTGGAAGTTTTTATGAATCTTGTAGCCATTTCTAAAAGAACATCTGCTGTGTGTCACTGGTGACTGTGGATATAATATATTCATATTATCTATCTGCACTGCCTTGCAATACAAAAATCACATTACAGACCAAGCACAGCAGCTGCTTGTCAGCATGTCCTTAACCTTGCTCTTTCCACAAGGGCACTAAAGTTGTAATTCACTTTAAAACATGGCTTATGAGTCATGCCTTTTTCTTCTTTTTATTTCAGCGGTAAATCTAACAAACGCATACAAATTGCCAGCAGAGAAGTCCACTTCAGATTTTTTTCTTCTTCTCGAAAGTATTCACCCATGAATCAAAGTCACGGACAGAGGTGTCCCTTCTCAAACTCCATTTAGACAGGTATCTAAAGATGTTTTATTTTTTAAGTGTAACTCATCAAACATCCTGTTTACTGGCCTCAATTGCTAAATACCGTGGCATACCACACAGAAAGAAGTAAAACATTGGAACCTCTGGTTGGATTGTGTTAAAGTTAATCATCTTCTGAAATTGCATCCTGTGTCCCAGCCTTTTCCCCTCAATATGCTGAGGGGTAAATTGGTCAGGTGAAGCCTTTAAGAGGTGCTACACGAGAAGTGTGACTCTGGGGAATGTGTGTTGTCTCATGGCAGTTAATGACGCACTGCAGTCCATTTACCTTCTGTGCCTTCTCCTGTCCCAAAGTGTCTCACTCCTCTCTCCTATCACATCACAATCTCAACCAAACTACGCCTAGCTGGTGTCAACTCAGTGGTGTTCAGAAAATCTTAATTTAACATCCAGACCATGTAGTTGGATGTTTAGTTCAATGTACTCTATAGTCACCTTTTTAGAAGAAGAAAGAAAAAGTCTTATTGTATCGTTCCATATAGAAGACTGTGTTTTACTGCACATTTCATTTGGAAAAAAGTATGGTCGTCTACATTTGAGGACGAGACATTAACTCACTGAAACATCGTTGATTACACATGCACACCTGATAACCCTAATGCACAGGCAATATCTCTTTCAAGCCAGCCTTTTTAAAATTGGATGTTGTTGGATTTAAGAAGATGTGAAATTCTCTAGTGTATGCTGCTGACCCTGTCCACTGCAGCACATTGTTAGCTTCCGTACCGGTACAACGCTCTGCTTCTCCAAACTGGGGACGTGCAGACCGCCATCTACTGCAGGTAATACACTGACTATGGATAAGTACCTCATGCAGCCCCACTCCAAGAAACTATCCCTTTAACGTTAATAATGGCTTGTTATTTATGATATTGCACCCTGTGTTTTGATAAATGAAGCTACATGTAGTGTGTCCATATGTTCTGTGTGTAGGTGTTTGCCTCCCATAAAGCCTCAGAGTCTTGGTTATTGACTCATTTTAATATCTGTCTTTAGTCCATTCACTAGTACAAACCAGTCATTTTCAGCCAATAATAACCCGCCCCCGCCCCCCACTGTTGGCTTATACAACACTCTATAAATAGGACTCTGTGAGCAAGACTTTACTTCAGTTGACCAAATGTTGACCTGTTTCATGGTGTTTCTGTTGGCAACATTCAGTCCTGGTGGACAGTTTGTTTTATTTGCAATAAAAGAACGAAGCATGAAAGCGTTGGCATTGTTTTAATGATATTGGGTCTTGGAAGGCTGTATTTCCTCTATAGCCGTTTTCTGGCATGACATGGATGGAGAAATCGCACATCTATTGAAACTCTTGTGTAATCTTCAAGAAAGTTTAAACACAATGCTGCACATTCAAGAAAATAGTTTGTCTTCAACAAGGGTCAGGACACTAGAATTTTCAAATGGGACTCAAACATGTATACCTATACCTTAAATCAGTTTCTTTTAAATTAGCATTACCACTGGTAAAGAGTAAACATAGTGGGCAGACATCCATTTGAAATGGTCGTTGTAAATGTGTTAGCGCACGTATATCTCGTCAACTATAATCAATAGAAAAAGATATAAGAATGTGATATAAGAACTGGCAAATCTTTTGTAACCATGTTAGTTAATAAACATTCACAAGAGAGCGTGGCACTAAACATAGAGAAAATACTGTGTGCAGTGTCTTTTTAATTACTTCTTGGAAATCTAGGACCTGTGAGATCCTGTAAAAAGAAGCGGCAGACCTCTCCAAACAAATGAGGCTGATTTTCCAGCTTTTGATTAAACACATCCTCTCCCTGCTCACTTTATTTCCCTCAGGCGCCTCAGAGTGGAGGACAGAGAATCGCAGGTCCAAGTATAAATTGGAAAGCACTGATTTTGTGCTATACAGATCAAAAAACCTTATGGGTTTAGGAGCACTTGTTTCTAGTCAGCTGCTGTTTTTAGCAGCACGCGACCTGTAAGCCTTCCGTTGATTACCTCTGGTGGCAAATTTAAGGCCTCTTTAAAGAGTTGGTTGAGAAGCAGGTGGTCACTAATATGGACATAGAAAGAGATGCTTGAGTAACAGACTTTCAGTAAATTTTCATTGAGTTTATGCTTTTATTTTTTATTTCCAACCAGAGTGATGTCTCATGAAGATGAATGTGAGGGTGTTGATAATTTATTGAGTTGAATATATATTTTAGTGTTGTGCTCATCTTAAATTTGTAAATATTTTCCTAGCAAGCATTGCACAGGAACACACATACATACATACATACATACAAGCTTTTGATTAATACCTGTACATGTGCTCATGAACTCCACAACTTTCAGGCTTTATTCTTGTTGTTATGATGCCTCCTAGAAAAGCTATCGGTGATTGTCTCAAATATTGGTGCCTCGCACATTGAAGTACTGTCATTCGTAGCACATATTGTGCTTTTTCAAGAGATGGCATTTCTCAGTGATAACACAGAAAAGGGGAACTAGAAAGACTTTTCTTCTCTCAATCTAACCCCCCCCCCCCCCCACTCTGGCTCGATCCTTTCCACTGACACATTAAAGAACCCTAAGAAAGAGGGGGTACGTTGCTTCATGAAGACACTTAAATTATAGTTAAATAAACAGCCAGGAGGAACAGTTCCTTACTGTTGTTTCCACAGTATGTTGGCCTGGAATTATATAAGAGTATATTACATTGCAGTTGCTAGGAACGAGGTTAAGCAGGACATGTGCTCTCAAGGTATTTTCAGGTGGAAACACAATTTGATGCTCATCAGCATGTTTTTGCCCCAAAGAGAAAAAGGCCCAGCAAAGATGAGGCGTTCAAGCAAAAAAAAAAAACAATTGAATTCTGTGTGTGTTGCCTTTGTGTTTGAGCATTTATAGTTAGAGTGATTTTTCTACTTATCAAAAGAACATCCTTGATCAATCGCAAGCTGTTTCATTCAGGTGATGAAACGGAAAGGAGTATTCTTTTTTTACAATCAAATACACGCCAAACAGCTTTGATGAATAACATTTGTGTTTGACTCATCTAGCATCAAACTTGAGCTCATACACACCCTGACACAAATTTCCTGCTGCGTTTTAATTAGAAATTTCGGCTCCAAAGATTTAGTAGCAAAACACATATAAGGTTCAAAAATAAAAATAAAATACCACCTGAATTCCACATCAGGCTGTTCTGCCGCTGCATGGCTTAACTAGAAAGTCTTTTTAAATGTTGGGACTTTAAAAGTGAGCCCTTTTTGACTCACCTAGACGCAATCCCAAGATCATGTTCTGGTATTTCTTGAGCAGATTATGTGATGTAGATTAAAGTATTTTCTCAGACATCACAGAGGAGGATGTGTTTAAAAAAAATAAATAAATAAATAAAATAAATTCGTAACCAGTGGTAATGTAGGAGGATAGAGAGCTAGACTTGAATTTGAAACTCTTTATCCTCCTCTTGTGCTGAAAGGGATTTAGAAACGCTATCCCCTCCTTCCTGCCGTTGACGTTCCCTTGAGCTGCCCCTAGTAGCTTTGTTGAGGATGTGCAGTAGGCCTAGCAGAGGACTGTGAATGAAGAAGACATTGTGAATGTTGAGCAGGGGTTTGTTGATGTAGCACTCAAAGAATCCACTCAGCCTTTTTAAGTCTGAATTATCAGCTGAATTTTGTCTATGTGGTTCTCGGTCGAAGTGCTGTTGCCTGATTTGAGAGCCTTATTTCTCTCACATGTTGTTCTTTCTCTTTCTGTGCAGGGTACAAACTAATTGGAAGTCACTCAGGAGTGAAGCTTTGTCGATGGACCAAGGTAATGGAGTTTACTCTCCTCTGTAAAACATCAGCCCTTTCGACAAACTGATTGCATGATTCCTATTAATGTTGTTGTTTCTGTTGGCTAGTCTATGTTGCGAGGGAGAGGAGGGTGTTACAAGCACACTTTCTATGGTATTGAGTCCCACCGGTGCATGGAGACTACCCCCAGCCTCGCCTGTGCAAACAAGTGTGTCTTCTGCTGGAGGTACGTACATGAAGAATAAAGCCACTGCAAAATCCAGTGACCTGTGTCACAAAGATAGACTTTGACTATGACTTAGATCAAAACTGAGACTCCAGATAGACTTCAAAATTCAGATTTTGCCCGAAGCGGTCTGATTGTTACCGTAGAAACATGTGCTCTTAGTTATGAGTTAGGCTGGCGGTAGGGTGGCTAACCTTTTTAGGCTTAGAATAAGTCAGTCTTCATTTTCATGAAACTGTCTTAACTTGCATTAGAGTATCTAAGAGCAAAATAAAGACCGGCATAAGACTACAGACCAGTCTAAAATGTCTTTGTGGATCCGGCCCCAGGCGTTAAGTACCTTGCCAAAAAACACGTTCGTCGTTCGGCTGTTTTTGGTCCCTGATCTTCCTCTCCGTCTGGTCGCCAATAGCGCCATCAGTAAGGAGAATCTTGGGACGTTCAGAGAACTCTGTGACAGCGGTATGTCTGTGCCGACCCAAACGTAACATTTTGGTATTTATAGGCATCCATTGGGCTATATTCCTTAACTGATTTTATAGAAACCTAAAATAATGCAAAGTGTACTGCAGGTATATCACGGAAAACTTAAATTAGTTGTTAAAGATGTATGTTTTTCAGGTGTATAACGTATGGCTACTTGAACCATAGCGGAATCTACCACAAGAAGGCACGGTGCTCAGAGTTTTAATAGCATTTGGGGATTATTGTCTGCATGCTTAGTTTTCTCCTTGTCTAAACCGAACTTGTTTACGTCATTAGTCAAGACTACTCGCTGTCAGTGAGCGATGATTTGTGGCAATCAAGTTAATGATTTACGTGCAGAAGACTAATGGCCGGCATAGCTGTGAGGCCCAAAGGTGGACACTGATTCATCATGACATTGGTGAGAGACTGAACCTTTTACTCCCCTCAAGTTCCATTTGAAAAGGTGACTGTGTTGAGCGCTGAGAGGTTGCTGAATGTGCTGCGTGGAAACTGCTTCTCTGTCACCGCAGATATGCCGGTCTCTCTTAATGCAGCTATGTGGGATGACAGGAAGTAAGCAATTTCAGGGTACAGATGTACTGTCGCAGCTGCCCTCACCATCCGTCCTTTCTGCAGCAACAGGTGGAATAAGATTTGATGCGCAAGGCCAGCATGTGTGATGCGAGTGTGTGCATATGCATGCGACAGACGGTCTGAAATTTGTGATGCCTCAGGATTTGTTGTTGCACCTAGACATCACACTTAGGCAGTCAGAGGGTGATATTAACACCCAAAGGAGGTGCGATTTATTACAGGAGGAGGCATTATTTTTTCTTTATATGTTTTTATAGGGTGAGAATACGCATGGCCCTCTTAATTCCCAATCAGTTTGTGAATAAACTTCTCCAGTCTTGATTTTCCTATGAATCTAGTGAAATATGGTTTTAACTTTGTTTTTTGTTTTTTCAAATGACTCTAGTCTCTTTGAAAATGTTTGATTTTATTCTTGTATTTACAGTTTTTCGCTTTTATTTGATCTTATTCATTTTATTGTTTTTATTTCCTCTTTGATCGTGTTCTTTGACAATATTATCATTTTCCCAACCTTGTATGATTAATATTCCATTCTTTTGTAAAGCACTTTGTAACATTGTTAATAAAAGTGCTTTATTATTATCATCTAAATCCGAGTCAAGCCTCGCAGCGATACTGGCTGTCGGATGATACACCCAGCACGCAGTGAACAAGTGGTATAGTAGCATTCCTAACTGAGTGGTTACAGGATGTCTGCTGATATTCCTTATCTGTTTATCTGTGTGCCACACTAACAGACATCACACCAACCCTGTGGGCACAGAGTGGCGCTGGAAGATGGACCCTGCAGAGAAAATCCTTCAGGATGCCCTGGAGAAGCACCAGAACATGATTCGACAGTTCCGAGGTTGGTCCTTTAGCGGGTCACACATGCAAACATGAGTGCTCTCATGTTCCATTTCTTGGTAGAACTTTGTTTCTCTAGCCGTTTGTCTGGCTATTTGTTGATCTCTCCATCAGCTATACTGTTTCTACAATAGTTCTTGTAGAAATAAACACAAACACAGTAGTACACACAACCCAACGTCTTTGTCATGCTCGGTTTGCCTCCTTACTATCTTCAGTTTGCTGCGCAGGATCTCTTGTAACCCTATGTGTAATGAAGCCGAGTGAAGATCAAAATGCTGAGGTTCTGTCTGCTGTTTTGTCACACCCTTGCTATACTACATCATCAATCACTTCTCAACCCACCCACACATCCACACACACACACACACGCGCACGCACACACACAATTTAATTTCCCCATGTGGCACCTCCACTGTGTCTTGTTTGTCACAATTTCACCCTCTTTATAACATTTGAGCTTTAACCTCACTTATGGTTCTACAGAATACGAGCTAAACTGGAATTACTGTATGTAATACTTTGTAATAGAAGGATTAGCTCTGTACCCACATTTCTGGGCTCTTTTTATACTACTTGTGCTAATACTGTTGGCATTTGGGGCCTATTTTCATTGGCTGTCGCCAGCATTGGCTGAGGATGGCTGGTTGGACGCCCAAAGCTCAGTCAAAACAGAATTTAGTGATCATCCTGTGACTATTCCCTAAGCAGATTTTCTTTGAGAGGTTTTGAGAAATGTTGTCAAAACATGGTGGTGACACATTTATTAAAGCAAACAAGTACTAATTGGAAAATGTTCCATATTTCATATGGATTCAAAGGTTTTAAACTAGATATTATCTGCAACTAATGTGTATTATTCTTACACATTAATCTATCTGTAAGTTTTTCAATCAAACAATGATCATTTAATATATAAAAAAGGCAAAACAATGTGAGAAATGCTCTTTTAAATGTAACGGAATATACAAAATCTACAGTACTTTGACATCAGTAATGCTTATCCGACATGTAAATGGCTGCTTTTAGCGCTTTTGTCCAAAGCGCTTTACAATTTACCTCTCATTCATCCATTCACGCACTGATCAGCAAGGTCCATCGGTAGCAATTTGGGGTTCAGTGTTTTGCCCAAGACATGTGGTCAGGAGGAGCTGGGATCAAACTCTCAACCCTGGATGACCCGCTGTAACTCCTAAACACAGCCCCCCCCCCCCCTTGACACATATGACTGCACCTCCAGCCAAAGTATTCTTCAGGCCTGGCTTGATCCTGCGACCTTAAAGTATGAAGGCTGCCTCTCTAACCTCACAGCCACTGCTGATCCCATTATACAGAGAAGCAATTGTACCCAGGAAATGATATAGATGCCAAATGTTAAAAGCTTTTGAGACAGATCTTCTTCAAAGGACTAGTTTATAGCTAATATCATTTTCAGAGCAGTCATTCATGAGGTATTATAATGCATGCCATCATAGGAAATGTAACTTCCTGATGTCATTATAATAGAACAATAGCACACATAAGCTGATATTGACAGTAAGCTGCTTCTTAGTTCACTTAGAGTAAAAAAAAAACACATTTGTCACAAAAGGGATTACAGTTACGACATTCTGTGCAGAAAATAAAGAGAAGCACTTTTTCAGATGCTTTTACAAAGTAGGGCTTTGCAATTCTAATTAGAAACATACTAGAGCAAAGCGCAAGCCTATATTGTCATTATCATCCATAATTGTCTTTCCAGTTGCACTATAAAATCACATTAGGCAGCCTTCAACTCCATTTACCATTGACAGTGATACACTGTATAATGTCTAGCGCAATGAACTATCCAGACAGTGCCTCTGAAAACCCACAATGTGATTAAACAGGTTGGTTTCTGCTCTGACTACCTGATATCTACTGCCTAAAACGTCTCATCAAATAGCAGTGTTAAATGTAATGCAACAGTTTAGAATGAGAAGTGATTAGTCGCCCTTCTTAAATGTGAAATAAATGCAGTTTATTGCCCTGCCAGCTGTCACTTTAGTTTTGTTCGTCAGGCCCTTCTCCCTGTAAAAACTTAAGTGTGATCTTGATGACTGAAACTAGGAATCAACATCTGAATCCCGCTCCAGAGTGTAGGAATCCAGCCCGTAATAATGTTGGGGTCAAAATGCATAGACAATTCAATGGAGTGTCGTGTCAAATAATATTCGTGCTTTGTGTTGATTTAGCTTAAAAGACCCCATGAAACGGTATTCTCCTTAATGTGATTTAATTCCCGTTGACACAGGATGTTGTGGCGGGATAAAACACCGTTATGGATCATTTTAACTTTGAACCAATAGAGCATTGGTTAAGGAAACATTCGCTGTTTTCCAGGAAGTTAAGTGTCCTTAATGTGGTTCCTGATGCTTGGACGCGTTTATAAAAACTTTGTGTTGGTTGGTTGGTAGTTTGTTTCATTATTTTGTTAATTTGATCATGCAGTTTACATTCATCAGTACTTAGTGTGTGTGTGTGTGTGTATATATATATATATATATATAATAAAGTACATGCTCTTTGTTTGGCTCAAGCGGTCCTGCATGACTGTGTGCTCTAGGCAATATGGTTAAATTCACATGAGCATGAGCCTACTTTGTGTCACTGTGCAGCACATTTGCACATCAGGAAGACGCCTGGTGATGTTCTAACTTTCGCAGCTAAGTCAACGCATGAATTAAATATTTTGTTCTGTGCTTCTCTTAGCTACAACAACTCACCACTTTTAATTTTTAAAATGACTCACTCCAGTCATGCGTACTGTACTTCTACACTGCACTTTTACTTCCAAGCACGCATGTCCTTGTTCAATTTTACCAAGCGAATGCATTGAGTAAACACCAAACACTGCCACCAGGAAGTGTTCAGTGTCTATAAGCAAATTAAACGGAGAGGAAAGGACTGCAAACGGGAGGGTAATGACTTCTTCTGTGAAGAGAATGCAGGTCAGGTCCAGAGGACATTGAAGGTCTTTTAATAATTAGTTGTTTTTCCTTAAATCAATTCTGCAACTTCTCATTCAGTAACCATCATTACACAACTTTTCATAGAGCCCCACGTCCTCGCTTAAAGACGTCATTTTTATCAGAGTGAACCTCTTCAGAAAGAAAGATTACATTACTAATACCAAACGATATATACATTTAATGAGGTTTCACACTTGTCTTAACACACATGCACCATCCTGCTCAGCTGTTTGTTATGAACAGACTTAAGAGGGATTTCCTCTTGGGGACAGTTTGTTGTTTGACATCTTAGCAGCTGTTGCGGGCTGTAATTTGTCCTTGAAAGGTAGCACAGCAACCGTTGAGTTCTGTGGTTCCACCGTAGAAAATGTCGCAAACTTATCAATAATTCATAGACAGTTTTTATAAAGCATATGAAAGCAGCAGTCCAAAGTTTTATTTGATTAAGATTCACTGCATGTACTCTTAAATTAACTGGCATCTGCTGTAGCTACAGCAATATCACATTCAATCCCCATGGCAATCTATGAAACGGTTTTCCCATAAGCTTTTACTACTTGTTTATTCCAAATTCTTGCCATGTCATACAGCATTTAATACTTGATGCTGTCAGCAGAAAGCAGGCTTAGATAATGCTGCTGCATTTATGTGACTTTACTTGACACCCCCTGCCTGCCCACCCCACTCCAAATCTCATCAGCAGATGTGATCAAATCACAGATTCTATATATCTACAGATTCAAATAAAGACTCACATCATCTCTCCTGTTCTTTTTCAGTGTCGTGTCCCAGGTGGTTTTGTTCATTAATTCATTTTGCTTGCGTGTATCTAATTTATGTAAAATTGTATGTAAATTCTCTGGCCTATGGTCGTGATCCAAATGTGGACTTTCCCCGATTGGACAGTCATGGCTTCCTTTGGCGTAACTATAACTAAAAGAAACTGAAACTCCTCACTCTTTAAAGTATTTTTTCTGGGTCAGGAAATCTATATAATTTACAGCAACATTTGATGCCTATGGCTGAGGTTTCTTCTTCTTTTCCTTTCA
>CM022478.1:5001619-5020400 GCA_011952105.1 Coreoperca whiteheadi | reverse complement strand
TTTCCACAGTCTCCATTGCTCTGAACCGTTGACCCTAAGTACTTAAAGTCCTGCACCTTCTTCACCTCTGCTCCCTGAGGTTTGTACTGTGGGCTGCACAATTAATCGAAATATTATCGAAATTGCAACATGGCCAAGTGCAGTATCCAAATCGCGGAAGCTGCGATCTTTTGTTGAAGGTAAAATGTGTAACAAAACAGCATTCTAATGAAGTACTGCGGCGCTGCAGAGGTGCCCCGGCCTGCAAACCTTGTGCTCCACATGTACGAAGCCTTTTTGTTTGCTACGGACCCTAACAAATGTCACATCATCATTTCTCAGTGAAAATGAAAATTGTGATGCAAAAATTATCATTCATTCTAATTGTGAATCATATTGCATATCAGAATCCAAATCAGAAACGGCTTTATTGCCAAGTAGGTTTACGCACATGAGGAATTTGCTTTGGTGTTTTGGTGCAAAACAATAAACATAATAGAAATATGAAGAAACATAAGTATTTACTGCAGGTGAAGAATATCTATATCTAATAAGATATTACATAATGTTAAACTAAAATGTTATAAGAAAATAATAATCATAGAATAGAGTGTGTACAATATGACGATATGGTATTTAAATTACAGAATGTGCAACATATTTACAGTTGAATGTGCAAAACTTTACAGAATTACTTCACTGAAAAGCGATGGGTGGTGTTGGTTTTGGCAGACTGCAGCCTCCTGCCAGAGGGGAGTGTCTGAAACAGTTTGTGTCCAGGGTGGGAGGGGTCAGCCGCAGTCTTCCTGGAGACGTACAGGTCCTGGAGGGAAGGTAGATTGCAGCCAGCCGCCTTGTCGGCAGAGCGAATGATACGCTGCAGTCTGCCCTTGTCCCTGGTGCTGTGTGATCCACCTGCAGGTGGAGTCAGGCGCACTCAGCTGGGAGAGCCTGTTCTGCAGCAGAGCTGATGGTGTTGAAGGCAGAGCTGAAATCCACAAACAGGATCCTGACTTGGGTCTGCAGGATCAAGTGGAGGGCCATGTTTATTACAGACCTGTTGGCTCTGTTGGCGAACTGCAGGGGGTCAATTATGATATCCGTCAAAGCATTTTCTTTACCATATCATGCAGCCCTACTTCTTCGTTGTCTATTCAACGGTTACTTTGAATACATTTTCTTTTTTTATTTAGCAATCTTAAAGTTAAATAGCAATAGTCATTTCAGCTTTATAACATCCATTCCTCATACTCAGGAACTTATGCTGAGCATATTTTTACAGCCCCCTGTAGTCTGAACATTGTGAGAGTCCAAGACCACCCAGTGGAAGGAAAAAGAGAGGGAGTGGCAGAGAGATGCTCTGGACCCGACCGTCAAAGCGCAAACCTCTACTGTCTCTCCTCTCCCCTCCTCTTGTTTCACGAGCACCACAGGTCTTGTGCCTATTTGGTTTAATCTAATTACTGAGTTTGACCACGTCATGCTGTTATTTATTTATTTTTTTTAACTTGCAGTGCTTTAATTCATGCTTCCACATGTGAGGCCCATGATTCTATTGTTGGGAGACGCTGATTAAGTCAAAGGTGGAATCGACTTCAAAACCTCTCTCCCTCCAGGTGTCCCTGGAGTGAAGCCTGAGCGGTACGAGGAGGGCTTGGCTGTCAAGCACTGTGCCCTCTCCCTGGTGGGTGAGCCAATCATGTACCCCGAAATCAACACCTTCATCTGCCTCCTCCACTCCCACCACATCTCCAGTTTCCTGGTCACCAATGCACAGTTCCCACAGGAAATCAGGTAGGGGCAGAACGGACACACACCTTGTTTGTGTGGATGTTACTATTTCTTTCTTACTCTCACAATATGCAGCCCAGCCAATATGTTTTGGCTTATTATGTTTCTGTAGTATATTTTTATCCCCTGCCTTTGCAAGCTGTTTCCTTTTGAAGTCTGGGAGGATGCATTGGAAAGCAGGGAGCACAGCTGTGTCAAAGCAGTTAGATTGTTCCCTTATGAGTGCTCTGTGTCCAATACAGTAGTGTTGAATGGAGTTGTTGTGCTCAAAACGTAAAAAAAAAAAAAAAAAAATCACCAATACATTGTCAAATTAAACTTTAAGTGCTTTGAGCAGCTAAAAAAAACAAAACAAACCCATTGCATTAGATGTCAAACCTTTGCACATCCAACTGAAACTGTCTGCTTGACCAGATGCCACTAAGGATAAGTAAGATTTGGGTAAACTGGCCCTTTTTAAACCGTAATTGCTGAACGAAGCCTGTGCGTGAGTGATGAAACATGCAATCTCTCTAATGGTGCTGCTGGCCCAACAAAAACTCTTACTGTACTAAAGTGATTTGGGAAAATATCCCAACTTCTTTCAAAAACTAAAGCTTTTTGCACAGGAAGTTACGGTCTCAATAGTTAACCTGTCGGCGAGGCCACAGATGCTACACATGTCTGCGCTCTGTGTGTTTGACAGTGCTCAATATGACTTCTCTGAAATGCTGCATTGCAAATCACAACCCAGCAAGAGTTCAGGTCTCCACGTTCTTTGACAGAGGAGTTCACCGCAGGCACATCTCCTAGAGGCTCGTATCTTATGCACATACTGTGACTGTATGAAAAATTCATGAAAGACAATACCACCTCACATAGCTTTATGTGCAACAGATTATAAACACACACACACACACACACCTTTCTTTGCTTTGTGCTTTAGAGGCAGGAGGGGTTTTGAGCATCAAGTGTCCCACCACTGTGGCTTCTACTCAGTTGTCAACACAACACTGTAGCTGTATACCTCCCTGACAAATCAGACAAAGACTTTTTCTATCACATGTACAGTATAGAGTGAGAAGGGTAAGAAGAACTTGCATGAAAAAACAGCATGTTAAAGCAGACCTCAGTTGTATTATTAATGATTTTGGCTAACAAAAAGGTTACTTTGCACTTAGGTTTTATTCGAGAATAAATTTGCCAATTGTGTGCAGAATAATTCTAGTAACTTGTTTATTTCCAACAAATCAACAGTAACAGTGACATTTTATGTGCTTCCATTCTATTTAACCAGTTGTTCACTTTCACATAGACAAGGAAATGATCTCTGACTTCTGACGTTTGGGCTTCAGTTGCAAAGCGTGTCTTCTCTAGTTGCCCCTTGAGCAGGACTTCCTTTATATTATACAAATTGAATTTGCTGAGCGCTACTCAGTCAGCAAGTCAACATTTGAGAGCCCACAGGCGCAGATACATGAGAGCAGAATCAGATTTGTGCGCCCGGGAGGACAGAAACGTGAGTTCAACAGATGGTTTGAGCATTCAAGAGGAGTCGTGTAACCACATTTGAGCCAGTCAAAGAGATCCTCACACTCCTAACGATCCAAAGCTGCTTCTACTCGACTGAGTAGCGTTCCAGTTCGTTTTCTGCTCTCAAGCCTGTTGTCGTCAATAACGTTCCATACAATGACAGTGCACAGTTTCTCACCAACCTAGACTGTAGAAGCTGTATGTCGCTTGACATCTTCATGTCCAGATGTTTTCCCTGGTTTCTGTCACTCTACATGCCCTCTGACCTCAAATCCAGAGTTGCCACTCTGTCCAGAAGCCGTGCAGGTTGTCAACAAGACATACATTGACATAGCCGATATGTCCGCTAACTTATACACTCATCGAGCAGGTTGAAGGCGAGGACAGCAGCCATCATCCGTTTTTTTTCTGCCGAGCCACCTGGTTTGAGATGAGCTGCTGCAGTTTATTTAGTCTCTCTTCCAGTACGGCTTTGGGGGACTGTTGGGTTTTTTTGTATGGAGATTGACCAGAAGTAGAAAGAGCTGAATTTCCTAACATTCTGTCTTCTTGCTCATTTGGCTGATTAGATATTTTTGCCTCTCTTGCACAGCAAATCTTTTTTTATCTCCCATCTAAAGACACTGAAAGGGTAGTGCTCTTCTTGTTTCACTTTTCTGGTTCGGTTTACTACTCTGGTGCAGCTCACAGTTTGTGCCAGAGTGCTGCAACACGCACATAAGTCGATGTCTTTTCTTGTTTAATATTGATGAGGAGCACTCCTAGTTTTTCACAGCCTTCTCCTTCTCCACCCCTTCATTTTGCCTTCATCTGCCTATACAATGATGTATTTTTTTTTTTGCTTTTAGCACAACTACATAGAGCATTTGCGTTCATGTATGTTATCGTATCACGGTGGGAAAAGAAGGGTATACTGAGTGGAGCTGATCTATATTTAGCCCAAATGTGTTCTGTCTTGTCTCAGACTTGGAGTACAACTGCCTGCGTCAGAGAGCTGACAGAAATACACTCGTGTGTTCTTAAGAGTATGTAAAGGTTTGATGACATTGAGGGAGACTGAGACTCGAGAAAAAATCTTGAATTTAAAATTTTAAATATATTCTTTTAGTTTTCCTTTTATTCAATTAGTTTTCTTTTGCTCCCTAGGTGCTCTTCTACCTTTCCTGTCAGACTCACTGTCTCTCTCAAACTGGATCAGTCTTATCCTCCTTTCTCCCCCATGATTTCTGTTATTTCCAGGAGCCTGGTGCCAGTTACCCAGTTGTATGTAAGTGTGGACGCCAGCACCAAAGACAGCCTGAAGAAGATTGACCGGCCCCTTTTCAAGGACTTCTGGCCCCGCTTCCTGGACAGCCTCAGGGCCCTGGGAGAGAAGGTAAGCTGCCCGCTGCGCCAGTTTGGGATCCAACCAGGCGGTGAGAGAGGAGAGCTTGTGAAAAAGAGGTTGAACTGTATGTTACTGTTAAGTTAGGTACTGCTCAAAAAGAATATGCCTGCTCAGTCGAAGTTACCTGTATAAATAAGGTAAAATTACTGTACAGTTGCAAAATACTAAAGCTGTACATTTATGCCTGAGCCCTGCAGAGTGAGTGTCATTGAATGTACTGTATTCACTCTTTGTGATTAGACACATCCTCCACAAGTGAAATTGCTCATTGGATTACTTTGTTTGTGGTTGGCTTCACAATCCTAATTATAAATAATGTTATGTCAACGGGCTTTTATAGTAACATGGGACTTTGCTCAAAAAAAGCTTTGTACTGCACCCTGGATTAAACATTGGAAATATATTGGCGATACATTGCTCAGTATTGGGTGACTGAATTTTCAGACCCCATCAAAGCCTCCAGAGTCCCAATTTGCATTAAAAATGTAACATTAAAACATGAAGCATTTCTTGTTCAGCAGTGGCTTTATCTTCGTTGATAAGCAGACAAGGGATGCTGCTCACCACCAGAGTGTATTATTGAAATGCTTGTCAGATAAAAAACGAATCTGAGTCAAATCTAGGGATTCTCTGCATCCCCAGATTGGGGGGGGGGGATTGGTGACAGGTAATATTTTTGATGAGATTCAACTTCTGAATAGAAAAGAAACTTTGTTTATAGTACAATCCGCCTTAAGGTGTCCCATCTCCCTGCCCTTAAAAAAACGTACCGAAGCTCCACAACAACTCACCCCGACTGTTCATTTCTTGAAATTGTAAAAGTAATCTCTCACTATCAGACTGTTGGAAGTGGCAGATTCTTACCTCCTGTGTAGACTCCTCATTTTTTTCTTTTTTCTTTCTTTTTTTTTGATTTGAATGAATCTATATTTACCAAATGCCTATGCAGTGGCAGAAAGATGCCAATAAATGATAGAGAGCACTTTACTCAAGTGGGGAAGGGTGGCTTTTTATTGATTCTTAAACCCTTTAACAGTTTGGCTTTACAGAGTTAATAATGCCACTGCCGCCACCCTTAGAATGAAAACATCCAGAGGTGTACATTTCCAGTGTGCGATCTGTGTCCACAGATACCCCAGCAGCCGTTTAAAAAAAGTGCATCCAATAACCTTGCGTGCCTTTTGCGTCATTTCGTGAGCAGAGGGGAAGTCCATTATCACAGCCTACGTCAAGCCAGCAGACCCCTTGTGTAAATCGATTCTCTTGGTTAGTGTGTTTCCTAAAAAGCCAAAGCGAGGGAGGGGGGGGGAAATGGGGCTTGGGTGCCCTGGCAAAACGACCTTGAGAAAGATATGGGCTGTGAAGTATCTCAGAGGAAGCCTCTCTATCTGTAATGAGCCGGCTTCCTCTTGTTTAATGCTTTAGCAAACAATGGACAAATTCATTACCACTCAGCTTGAGGTGTTTGTCACTGCACAGCTCGAGGCAAATCACTCACGATGCAATTAGATGCCCTTTTTCACCACATGCCAACAAGCAAATGTCAATGTGAGGTGACTGCAGGAGTGGGTAAAATATGTTCTAAATAGCTTACAGTTAAAAACGCAGTCAAATTATTTGTATGTGCACACACACCTGGCCAATAAACCTGATTCTGATAATAGTAATTCAATGAATCAATGGCCTCGCAATAAGTACTACCATTGTGAAGTTACGATGATGTATTTCTGCCAGCACTGGTTGCATACCTCCTCATACAGCATCCTCAGTCTAGACTGGAATTACTGTATATGCTATGTAGTTACATTTTTAAATACATGTTGATCTACATTCAAAGAACCTGTGGAGATCAAACATATCCAATGAAAGATGCTGGTAATTTTGGGTATGTTAGTATCACTGTAGTGACTAAAGGTTAATCCAGTTTAAGTTAGATGGGTGACCGCAAAGTGATGCTGGACCGGAGACTGACACTTTTGCCTGCTGGGACATTCACTGCATACTCCCTGGAATCTCACTATTTTGAATACCGCATCGTCGCCAGACAGACAGAGGAGCCATCAATCTAAAGAATCCCTTTTGAACTTGGTGTCAAACAAACGTCTAATTATAACTAGCTTCCCTGGCTCAGCATTCTCATGTGCATTACCACGTTAGGCATAATGAGGATGACACCAAATGTGCAAACTCTGTATTGTGAAAATGTTAGCAACAACAATCCTATGCACAGATATACGATACGGAAGCGTAATGCTGCTTCTTTTCTCCTGGACTCGGTTTCTGGCATGAAAGTATTCAGGTTGTTTTAAGTGATGTGTTTGAAGCGTGATCATTTCTATAGAAGTTTCAACCTTTGATACTTCAGTGGGACCGTAGCTCACCGTGGCAGACAGCTCTCACTATTTTGATGTCTTTCAATGTGGTGCACAGTCGTGATGCACTGGTTGGTGTGATTGTTGAAGCGTGGATAAAATGAAATGGAGAGCCCTGCATGTGTATAGTACATATTTTATAAATGCTTTAAATATTGTATCTTAAAGTTTCCGTTTGCATAACAAGCCCTTGAGCCAATAAAGTTTTGTACTGACGCTCGAAAACGCAACATCAATCAGGGACATTTGTGCATCCAAGCCATGGTTATTTAGCATTATAGATGTAAATGGTTGCGTGCCTCATAGGGCTGTCTGTCGACTTCAGTGGGACTATATGGTTTGTCTGTGTGCAACTTCCCAGTTTCCAAAAATAAACTCTCTTTCTGTTCCCATCTGTCTCAGCTCCATATTCCTACCTCTCCATTTCATGGTGGGCTCTATCTCCTTCCTTCCTGAGCGCTTATCCCTCTCTGTTCTCCATGTGACAGCTCGCCGCCACTTCTCCACCTGGCCTCCCTGACGCTGCGCTGGGGGATTGATAGAGTTGTGCCTCAGTGTCGGATTTGGAACAGAGGCAGCTTGAAATACCTCACCTCCCTGCTTCCCCTGGCCAATTATCCCCTTCCCCACTGGGCTGAAAGAACCTAGTGTTATAGTTAACCGTCCAGTGAGGAAATGAGGGAAATAGTGCGCCATGTTCTCCCTTTGTCATTTACTTGTTTCTTTGCATTATCCATTTCTCATGTCCTTCACCTTACCCTTTCTTTCATCTCTTCTGCTTGCCTTTCCTTGTCTTTCTTCCTCTCCATCACATTCTCAATAATCCTCTTTCTCCCGCTATAGAGAAACAACTATAGCCTGAATCTGCTCCATTGAACTGTGAGCGGGGCTTTTTTTTTTTTTCAGTACTTTTTATTTACCCAGGAAAAGTTTAAAGACGTAATGTCCAGACCAGGTTTTGTGCTGGAAGGGAACACACTCCCTCTGTAAATTAAAAACGGCTCCTTCTAAGGTAATGAAAACACAACGATTCTTATTTTCAGGTGATTATACACTAATGAAAATACTTATAAATATTATATTTAATTTCTAACAAACATTTAAACCTACTGATGGTTGATTAAAAGTGCACTTAGAAATGAAAGCCTCGCGTCCCTATAATGTTTGTGTCAGTGTGGACCCATCGTGGCAGCAAGGATAGAATCCTATGGATCGCCTCTCTTTAACGTCAGAATGAACAAAATGCGTTTTTGAACTAGGTGTACCTGCAAATTTTCTTTTATATTTAACTTTTTTTCTGCTTTTCTGCTCACACAGCTTGCTTACACATCCTTACATGAAAGTGGCGGCTGCTCTTTCTTTATTTGGGGCAATCCACGTATCCCTGCCTGTTCACTCGCTGACAAATGTGTCAAACAGCTTTGTCTTTGTTGAGTTGTTACAGTTGATGTGGTGATTGGACCGTCTCCTCCAAAGGCAAACACCTAGCTGATGGCAGCAAGAAACTGATTTCAGTCATAAAGATGAACCTTTTTCTCAAAACATCTATACAAAATGTGGTGTTGCCTCAATCTGTTGAGCAATACCAGGCTGTTAAACACTACGTGCATTTGTTTTGTTTTTTTATGTTCACACTTGATATGTGAACAATTTGATTTAGAAATAAGTGAAATGTATTTTATTGAATGTGGTTGTTTTAAGAAGAGAAATATAGAGGAAGTAGTATAAAACCTGTAATACATCATCATGTTTATGCCCTCACTCGTCAACCCTTTCCTTCAATCCCCACCCGTGTGTCCACCCAGAGACAGAGGACGGTGTACAGGCTGACGCTGGTGAAGGCCTGGAATGTGGAGGAGATGCAGGCCTATTCGGAGCTCGTTGCTTTGGGCCAGCCGGACTTCGTTGAGGTCAAGGTAGGGTTCAGCAGCATCTATGTATCTGCTTCTATTTTCTCTTTCCCCTCTCAGTTTAAGTCTTTCATTTATCAGTTATTATCACAGTGTAATCATTCTCTTCATCCTTGCGCCAGATTTGGTTTATTCTTTACTTCTCTATTGGTGTCTCTGTTTTCAAGTTCTTTTTTCTGTACTGAGCCTTTGATGGGTGCCTGGAGTAATCGCATCGAATAGCAAAGCCTATCGCATTTTAATGAGTTTTCTAAAAGCAAATGAGCCAGCAGCACTGACTACCAGGCTGTTTTGTTTTTTTTCTTAGCACATGATATCTCCTACCACACACACATCATCTGGAATTCCTTAAGTCTACCAAGCTGACAATACGTAAGGGCAGAAATATAGTCTTGCTGTGTTCCCAGCAGAAAGGAAACAAGTAGAATTAAATGGCAACAGCATCTTCCTCACTTGTCTTTCTGGCACCAGTTTATACATCAGGGAAACAGGCTGAGCAAACAGCCGCATATTCAAACTCAAGGCTAAACTTTATGTATCATTTCTAATGTTGTTGTTTTTTTATCTAAAATGAAAAGGCTACAATGAATGCTATTAAATATCATGATTACTCTCACTAAGAGCCAGAAAGACTTTGAGGCTTCTTTTTTTTTTTTCTCTTCAAGAAAGCCACTAATCGGAACGACATGTCTTGTCCACGGCTAGTCTCTGCCAAACACTCCACACTGCTGTTATGCGAACACCCTGCGAGACTTGCGTAGCTAGAATTTGTGTCCATATAGATGTCTCTAGATAAGTGTCATAATTCACTAGAATGATGGGCTGTGTACCACGTCGACCTTATCTCGGTCATTTGCTGGACATGGTATTAATAGTATGGCAAGGGGCACCTGATGGCAGTCTGAGCTTTGGTTGTCAAAGTGACAAACTCGCCTGAGTGTGTGTGTTCATTATTCAGTGAATTTAAAGTTATGATCCCAGTAATAATAATGGGGAGTAGTAGTAGTAACAGCTGCCGCAGCCCTCTGTCTTCCTGCCTGTAAATGACCGTCTTCACCAGAGTTTAAGAGCACCTAATTGTGCAGGTTTTTTAAGGCTGAATTTAAAGCCTTCTTTTACTTCTTTAATTCTAATAGTCTCTGATTATTTTGGCCCGGAGAGCGTGTTGCTCCTTCCTGTGTCAGTTTTTGGAGCAGAGTGTCTTAGTTACAACCGAACTAGAGGGTTCATAACGTGAAAAGGTTTTGGGGGATTACTTGACAGTTGTGCAAGCAAGCGGCATGCCTGACATGATGCGTGAAAAATAGCAATCAAGTGCAAGACCAAACACATCCATGCCAGCATCTCCATCACAAACAGCCTTATCCCAGCGAGTAATCTACAGCCGTTTTTGTGAAATTACAGGGAGAGGGTTTGACAGTAACATCCTCTAATTGAAATTCTTTGTGCTCTAATCTCCATCACCTTTCAAACTTTTACTCCTGTCACCCTACCACAGTGGCCGTCTGTTTGCATCATGTTATATTCATGTCTTTTTTCACCTCACACATGTGTTTCTTCATCTTATTTGCGAGTTCGTGTGTTGCGTGAAATAGATGCTCTACAAACACAAAACTCTAATTGAAGCACCTGTGTTGTGTAGTGGCTCCATATCTGAAAATAATGTGCAATGTTCGCGTCTCTGCCTGGTGTGACTGCTGCATTATGATTTCATTGTTTCTGTCTATTCCATGTTACAGCTCTCTCAGCAGTGCATTTCTTCCTATATAGCAGCTAAGCCTGTTGATATATGGACGTTTTTTTTTATTTATCTTTACTTTTTTTATTCTTTTGCAGCACTTTGTAACTCTTTGTTTAGGGTGCTGTTCTTTATTATTGCATATAGTACACTTCTAAAGTCCCCTTTTTAGTTTACGTTGCCAGCATAAAACACTGAACTCATAGGGAAATAGTCAGACTAGGAACTTTTGTTCTTTGTTTTGATAATGTAGTCTTCCTCCCAGTAAAGACTGGGACTGAATCTGCTGCCTGGTGCAGTTTATCCTTGGTTCCTTTTAAACCGTGCCTTGGACTCTATAAAATTTAGGTCAGCAAAAATAATTGTCTCCACCTCAGAAAGCAGAGATAAGAGAGAGCCCTGACCTTTTGAAGTCAACTTAAGTTGAGATTCAGTTGTATTCTCTTTTTCATTTCGCCGCAGGGGTGCGAGCTAATTGGTTTGAACAGGTGATCTGCTCATTTGTCCGGCCTCATCCTGCCACTACCCCCCCACCACACACACACACACACACACACACACACACACGTGTTTCCCTTATACTAAACGTCCTGCTATAAAGGCAGATGCCGGAGCTCCCACGTGGGAATACCTCCCCACCTCCTCTCATTCAAACTCCAGAGCACATCTCATACTTGCACCACCTGGTAACAGAGTTCCACCACTGGGATCCCACTGCTCCCAGCTATTGCATTACTTTCTTTAACCTTCATTTTATTTCAGGCTAGGTTTCCTGAGCTGAACGGTCTTATTCAGCATCCTGCTCACATTTACACAGAATCACACCTGGGAACTGCCCAGTACAAGCACAGTCTTATCTGTCGGCCAGCAGCAGAAAAGAGCATTTGGGGGTTAAGTGCCTCACTCAAGGACATCCTATCAGTGGGTAATGAGGGAGGGTAGCAGAATCTAAACGATGCGTCAGTGTGGCCGATATTATCAGCCAACGTTAGCTTGTCTCAGATACCGGTGCCAGTGACAAATTAAAGGAAAAAACATCATCAAGATAGAAGAGAATCTTCATTTGGTGTTTTCATAATTGTGGTGGACTGTCTAACACACCCGTCCAAACATTTCCATAGGAGTTCAGTCAGTTTGAGATCTGGTGATTGTGATTGTGTGGTGATTTCATAGTCATCAAACCAATCCCTGGTGCCATGTATGGAAGCGTTTGCATCGGTCATGTTTCTCCAATCATTTACGTTCTCAGGTTTTTCCTGATCGCCCATCTGTATACTAGTATAAGCGTTTGCCCATACAGTACGTAGAAAGAAATTGCAGTACAGAAATACCAGTTATGTTATATGTTTCAGATAATTTAGAAACAATTTTGCCATTTTATAGTTTTTCCACCAAAGAGCACTGACACGTTTATTTTTCAATTCCAATAACCAAACGTTAGGGATCCTAACCAACATTTAAGTCCAGATTAAGTCGCAAGTTGTCAAAAGTGTGACTTCAAAAGTTCAGGGGGCCATTAATAAAATACTGGCTAGTTACCAAACTGTCATAGCTCAAACAGTAATATCACACCTCAGATAGACAGAAATCATTTGAGATATTTGTGTCCGATCCTCCGATGTGCTAGCTGACTAAAGTCACTGTTCAGTTAACTGGAAGGGAGATAAATTGCTAGCAGCTATGTTCAGCATTATTTTTGCGTGTCTTTAATTATATTCCGATTGGGTTTTTTTTTTTTTTAACAATGATTCTGTTCCGGCAGTTGTCGGTCTCCTTTGTTGATACAGGTCGTATCTGCATTTCATCAAGCTGCTGCCTGTGTTACAGCTCTTTAACACTGACTTTTGTCGATGTAACAATACCGTATACGGCTTCATAATAAACTAATAAGTAAAAAGGCCAAATCAATTTTGCAGAACAGTGACGTTTGTGCTGACATGATCGACATGACCAGCGTAGAGTGAGAGGCGGGCGCTTTATAAATGCAGCAAACACGGCGGCAGTGTGGAGGCATTTTAAAGTGTCTGAGAAAGAGGCCAAAACGGCCGTTTTGCAGACACTGTTCTGCTGAAATGTCCAGAGGGGGTGCATCTGCAAAAACGTACAGCACTACAAGTTTAATGTATCATTTACAATCAACACACTCCGAACAGCATCCAGAGAACACGAAAGACATGGCGGCAGCAGCCTTCGGCCAAGTGTTTCAGAATTTTCGGTGCATCCCTAATAACTTTTACTACAAAAACACAGTTTCAGCACTGTCGGAAAACTGCAGCAGTATACAAGTTTTCACCTCCAAATAATGAGATGAGCGAAGCAGTGCTGTAATGAGGGGTTCCTGTAGTCGGAGGGTCAAAGCATGTGGTGTGGAAACCAAACAAAACTTTCTGAAGGGCCAACAGGCAGCAAGAGTGTGTGTGTTTTGTTGTGTGTGTGTGTGTGTGGGGGGGTGTCATGTGAGCAGGTTTTTTTCAATTTCCTCCTAATTAAGTGTTTTTGGGACTCTTGTTGGCCTGGCATTATTCCCCCCCCCCCCCGGTCAGTCATCCCCCTAGTGCCTCTTGTGTGTTTGGAGATGCACTGTATTTGTCTGGTTTGCTTGTCTTGTCACTTTCTGTCCATTATCCACCCTTGAAACCTCTTTGCACCCATTCGTTTAGTTGTGGTGGGGCTCAGGTCGGGCAGAGAAAAACAACTGACAGGTTAGTTTCTGCCACAGATGTCTTACTGTTTTTGTGATTTTTGAGGTTGGGGTGGGCGAACTAAAACTGAAACTGTGGGGTTCTCATCGGTCTTGTTTAGGAACTTGTTGGGTCATTCAGGTTTTTAAGAGCGTGCACTTCAGGCCTGCTGAGAGCACTGAGGTGTAGCAAAACATTCATTACCATCAGAGTTGTAAATCAAGCTTGATGTCGCCAGTCTGACATGCTAATTCCGCCACTGTCTTTGCGCTGTCGGAGGCACTTTTTAGACTGTCGTCTTTACTGCATAGACACACATAGAGAATTGTGCACACAGATTCGCACAGCCCGCAGATAGAGGAATTTGTCAGGTATGAAGTACATCCAGTTCACTCTCTCCAAAGAGTTTGATTTCTCTCAGTAATTCTCTTAGCATATTAATTGCTTTACCTTTTATTCATTAATTTGTGGTAGCTGGTCACTGTCTCTAATATGTGCTGTTGTGTAGTGACGCACCCATGCTCAACTCATCTCCCGTTTCTTCCCTCTATCTCTTTCTGTGTGCCTCTTTCGATTCTGTTCATTGTGTTCGAATCTGCTCCTGCTCTCAAATTTGTCATGTGCTGTAAATGTCAAAGCAATTTTTTGCCATCTGTCCAAAAAGGAATTCGCGCAGCTGTGACAATTAAAGGATCCCCATCGCTACCTCCTCTCTTTCTTTCCTCCACATTACGCTAATCGAGCCTAATTACATGCTACGTTTTATTGCTACTTAAGTAATCAACAACTTGCTTTAAGCAAATCTTTGCTTCTTGATGGGGTTTATGATGGGCTGTTAATCGGTGAAAAACGCACACTTCCCAATTTAAGTTGTCCCCTGAGAGTTGTCTGGCTTTTCTGTTAAATATTTCTCGTAGGAGTGTGTATTGATCCACCACTACATGGCATTTCACTCTCTCAGAGAGAGCACAACACTAACAAGACAGCAGGGAGCACTGGATCGGACAGTCAATTCGAGGTACCCATCACATTTGGCCGTGTAGTGCGTACAGACTTTCCACAGGAACTGAGATGTTAGTGTAATGAAGCTCCACTCACGTGTTCCACTTTGTTCACACGCTGCTGCCTTTTGAGCACGCAAAGAACCAAAGCAAAACGTCAATTCTTGGCTTTTTTTTTCTAATGCCGTGGAGGGGATGCAGACGGGTACCAATGAACGCTGCATAGACACCTCGGTTGTCGATCAACTGATTAAGCAACAGTACTAAGAATCAAGTAGGTCAAGTCGCATATCGCTGCCAAACATTCTCTGGTTGCTTCTCCATTGTAAAGGTGCTGCTGCCGTGTTTTTATGTCGTTGTGAAGTGAATATGTCTGAGGTTTAGACTGTTGGTTAGACAAAACCAGTATGAGGACTTCACCTTTTTTCACTATTTTCTGACATTCCATAGACTATAACACCAAAAGTAACTGAGCAAACATTAACAACATTAGTGTCAACGCTTCCCCCTCACAGCCACAAATGGTCAGTTGGTAGAGGATGTGACAGTGTATTTCGTTTTCATGCTTTATACCCACCTTTGACCTGGCATTTGTCCAATACCCAGGTCTACAGTTGGTATTAATTAATCACCGTGTCTTTAGAAATTCTATGAAGAGTTTCATTACCTCAAAGTGTGACCTTCAGGACCGTGAAAATCACAGTAAAATCTTCCCCTAATCCTGACAGTCATTATTTAACCAGTCTCCCTGGCACAGGTAAAGGCTCGCTGTCAGGATCAACTCTCTCTTTCTCATCGCGGTCTTTCATCTCTAAATCACCTCCTCCGCCTCTCTCTCTTGTCGCTCTGCCCTCTGCTCCCTCCTCCTCCTTGAGCGGCCTTTTACTGAACAGCCCCCCTGGGTGCTGAGCTTTGGACTTCAGCGTCGTGAGCCCAGTAATTACTGCGTACCAGGGTGAACTGGTGACCGTATGATAGAGCGAATTGCTCCATCACATCACCAATTCTAAAAGTAACCATCACTGCTCCTGGGCGGAGACTGCTGGCATCAGATCTGTGGAATGACTGTAATAGTACTAATAATGCCTGATTTCTATCATTTGTTTCTATATTTTTATATATTATTCTGTATAATCAGATTAACAAGGCGCTTCAAAGACACACAAGAATGATAAGCATGATCAGACACGTTAAAGAATACACTTTAGGAAATTAGCTACAGGACAGTTTTCATTAATCTCAGCTAGGTAGAAATGTAAGCTTAGATTATTCCAGGTATTTGGGTCTGGAACTGCAAATCTTTGGACTTCCTTAACTGTCATCCTAATTGTGACAAGATTTAACTCTTTCTCAAGGAGATTTTTTTTTTCTCCTAACTTCATGCATACAGCCATTTAATATATACAGATGGGTGACAAAAAAGCAAAAACAATATGTTTTGGTGAGGTGTTGGGCCACCAGAAGAGCTTCAGTGCAGCTTGGAATAGGTTTTCCAAGTCTCTGGAATGCTGCTGGAGGGACGACTTCCACTCTTCCGAAAGATATTCCCTCATTTTTGTTTTTCTTTCCAAAATCTCCCATCGGTGTTTAGTTGGGTTGAGATCTGATGACCGTGAAGGCACCATGTCACTTGGGTCACCTTATTATCACTCATGAAACTACTTAGTGGGCCCTCTTCTGGAAGAGACCTTTCCTATCAGGCTTGAAATGTATTTTTGAACTATAATGGTGATCAAGGGCCAAGTGGACCCAAGCCATGCCAGGAAACTGCTTTTATACGGAAGCATTCGCATTTGTGATGTTTTCCACCTCATTTAGTTATTTATTTATATATATCGACATAGCCACATGAATGTTGTGCATGCATTCGATCAAGATAAAGTCTGGATCTGTAAAACTGATGTGTTGCATGGGCGTGTGTGTGTGTCCACCATCATTCACAACAAGATTTTTGTTATTGACCTATTAATTATTAGATCAATTATATTACCATATGGTGCAGCACATTCTGCCTGCGCAGTTTACCGATTGTTATCCACGGTGGGATTTATCATCTCAGCATTGCATCGATACCACTTACCTGCCGCTGGTCCCTCACTCGCCCGGGGAGGAAATGAATCACAGAGAGAGAGGGAGAGCGCACGGCTGTATGTTGCACACGGTGAGGGGGGCCTGGAGGATCAGCGTTTATGATTTCCATTAAAGGCGAAAAGACGGGGATGATTTGAAAACAGGTTCTCATTCTGTCCCTCCATCTCCCACACCGCTCATAACTTCCTCATTGATACAGTTCATTCATTCCACCCATATATCTGAAAGATCTTTTCCCATCTCCTATCGCTCCCTCCTCCTGCCCGGCCCATTCCTGGTGATTTATACGGAGTCCTGGATAGTTGATCTTTATGCAGCGGGCCTCCAGGCAAGGCTGATAACACCAAGGTCCCTCATCAATTCTGTCCTCGCCCTCAACCGCACCCTTTCTCTCTCTCCAAGCTCAATCCCTAAAGATACAGTTCACTTTGTGTTTGTGTTACTTTTCTTTGTGCAGTGAATTTGCAAGCAGCCCCATGTGGTCGTATGTGGTTAAATTACTGAAGAAATGGTTGTACTTCACAACTGGAGGCAGAGATCCCCTACGGCTGCTGAGTGGGAAAACCTTAAATAAATTCAAATGGAAATCTCGCCATAGCTGGGCCAATGGGTAAAAGAGATGAGTTGTAAGAATGTTTCTTGAGTGAGTTTGTGGCTTCCTTAGACAAACCACTTCTTTCGTGGGTTCTTCCAACATTCTGCCTTTTGGATTTAGGATATTGGACTCAGCCTTCAGATTGGTGTAATTTAGATGTCTGGCCCATGTGAAATGGTGAAGCTTCTGGTATTTCATCTTCCCTGGGTTATTTTTTCAGTGGTCAGAGCTGTTAAACTTCCCAGAGTTCAGAGTCATAGAGATTATTTGCACAAGTCAGAATAGTCCTCAGAGAGAGGTGGGAACACCACATAGGGGCTTTTTCATCACCTCTAACTGAACAATGTGAAACACTTTTAGCCAATTGAGATTTTCATAATTTAGCACCTCTTACTGTTAATGAAAATCATTTAAAATTTATACTGCATATTGAATCTTCAAAGATGGAAAATTCCATGATAAATCTGCTCAGTGAGTCTTCTCGGCTGGTCTTACCGACTTGCAAAGTCCTGTCCAGTTATGATTATCTCTGTGCAGTAGACATGCAATGACCAGAATATTTAAGAAAAGTTATTCAAATAATTATGGCTAACAATTGAATTGTGGCTCTCAAGTGTTTGAGAGTAGCTAGTCATTACAGGAATATGATACAGTACGTGAGGCATAATGTTGATTATGAATGCCTGGTTCGAACAATGGGCTTATGCAGGAATCCTTACATTACAGTACAGAGATTTTTGTCTGCTGCCATTTTTGGAGATTATACAGTTACCAGAAAGGAGATGGGCTAACTTCATTTTTAACATGCTCACAAACATTTTCCTCCCTAAACATGCTGACACACACACACACACAGACAGTTACTCTTGTTTTTCTTCCATAAGATACCTGGGTGAGGATCAGACAGTGTTTCTTGCCAACAGATCAGAGAATTACAGTAGCACAGCTGCTGCCTTGGCTCTATTATAGCACACTGACACACAGGCTGTGTGTGCATGTGCGCGCACGCATTTGTGTACATAAATGTTCAAATTTGGTAAGAAATGTTGAAGTGAGCAAAACAACTTCGACTAATATAAATTCAGCATATTTGCACCAAAGGAATGTGGTAGCACAGTGTGACAAAGAATCCCAAACAAAACATTGTACTCGTGTCAAACAACTGCCTGGTCTACACACCATATTACTATTAAGCCTGAAGAGCGCCTGCTATAATTCACTTAGGCCTTGCACATTGCAAAAGGCATTATACATGAAGAAACTCACACACGGATGCAGACACTTCAGTGTAATTCTTAAAAACGTCTTTTCCCACTGCTTGTTTGGTGTTTAATGAATGTAAGGGTTCTCTGTGGCAAAGGGATAGGACCATCTAACGTTTTGGTTTGTGGAGAAATTCTCCAGCAAAACAATTCTGGTATCGTGCACACATTCCTGGTTTGACCATACCAAACCGTTTTTGGTTATAAAGTGTCAGGGATCATGTTGTGGCTGTGTTTGCAAAGGTCTGTACCTGCTGCACGTCATCCCTCTCCCTGTTGCCTCTCTCATCACTGAACCGTTTCAAGACAAAAATGCTGTGGTGCATCTGTAAGAACCCCTTTCTTGTATCATATAGCGCTGTTATTCCAAAGAAGTGTGTCCTCGCCCCACGTTTGATTTATTATTGCCCTAAACACTCCTGAAGTCTTTATTACTCCCCTGATACCACCACCCCCCCCCCC
>CM022478.1:4898090-4995858 GCA_011952105.1 Coreoperca whiteheadi | reverse complement strand
CCCCCCCCCCCCATCTTTATTTCCCTGTTATTCTCCATCCCCTTCCATCCATCTCAGTCTCGTTTCTCAGAGAGGACGGCGTGAGGAAAAGAACACCGTTAAGACGCAAACCTCCCAGGGATAATCTTCCTGAAAGACCTGCTGACTTACAAATCAGCGCTATCAGTAGTAATATTAATAATAATATAGCTAAAAAATACCTTTAAAGAAGCATGTGTTAGTGCTGATTTTATTTAGACGTAACCGCTGCCTATGGTGGTTTTTCAGCCAGTTGCCACCCCTTTGCTGGCAGTTCAGTGTTTTGTTTTGTTTTTTGACAGTTCTGTAGTTCTTTTCACTGAGTGGGAGATATTGTAGCTGTCATTCCCTAAGTTTCCTCCTGACTTGTACATGACATGACATTACATTACATTACATTTATTTAGCTTACATTTTTATCCAAAGCGACTTACAATAAGTGCATTCAATAAGTGCAAGTACATCCAGTTCATCACATGTACTGAGCTGCTTCAAGTGCTACGTGAAGCATTTTTCCCCCGGTTGGATGTTGGGTTTTGCGGCAGGTTAAGCAAGCCAACGTCCAACGCATAATATGTGTCCCAGCATACAGATAAGAAGGACACATTGGCTTGAAAAATGATTTGGTTTGCAGTTCAAAGTCGGACATTATTAGATTGGCTTTATGCAGACAACCGCTCATCGACGGGTATGCCCACAGGCAGGGTCACTAAACAAAAACAACCAAACATATATATATCCCTTTTGGGCACAATTTGCTTTTCTCTAAAGTCGTCTCAGACAGCACGCTTTGCTTCGTTGCTTAGTGACCGAAATGGTTTGCCGAAATGCTGCCTGAGCAAATATCGTCTCACCTTCTCATTACCAGAAACATTAGCTCACAATATGGGCTGCGTTCAGGTTTCCCCCCTTTTCACAGGCCTCATTAGCAATACAGCAGGTTGCGTTTCTCTAATGGCTGAGGCAGGCGCAAGGCATCTAAAGGCTAACGCTCAAACACTTAATGCCATTACTCCCTCAGTGGGCCGCCATCTTCAGCAGGAAAGCATTTAACATGTCAACTGAATGTGAGGCCTTCATGAGTACATGTTGTGTCATTCTGAGTTGCATATTTTTCTAAGAAAGTCAATGATGTAATGCTAGCTCTTTTCCCGTCCCGCTTTGTAAATTACAGTAGCAGTTTGGTGTAAGTCAGAGAATTTCAAAGAAGCAGGTCCCCGGGCAGAGCGGGGGGGGGGGGGTCCATTCTAACCAGCCATGTACCAGAAAGAGCTTTTAAATGCTAAATGCTGAGCGCTAAAGCGCAACAGTAGTCCCCGGTGACAACTTAGCGCCATCCAGTTACAGCTGGTCAAAAACCTCCAAACAATGCCCTCAAGTGAGTTCAAGTCACGACGGACCATTTAAAGATGAAACTTTGCTGCACTCGCTGCCGTAAAGAGCAACGAACTTCAGAGGAAAGGTTGTGCTGTATGTAAACCATTCTTTGCTTTCTTAATGTTTCTTCCAACCTTTACAGACAACAAGGGAAACATGGTACTGTATCAACTGGAGAGCTCTGTTGCATGCTGGGAAGGTAGAGGTCACACACTTCATCCCCTTGTGCTGGTCTGCGGAAACAAAGCAGGATTAGGGAGGCAGAATGATGTTGGAGGCTTCTTCCTCACTGTCAAACACTCAAGCTGTTCTCTCTCGCTCTCGCTCTCTCTCTCTCTCTCTCTATTTCTCCCCCCCCCCCCTGAGTAAAGAAGCCAGGATTGATGAAGGGAGGCAGGTGCGGTTGGTGAATCCACAACCATTTACAGAGGCTAAGCTAACAGCAAGATGGACGTATGGATCATTTTGCAACACAGGGTTGTATGATGAGTATTTGAGCAAGTGGCAGATGTGGCGCGAGAAGCTCTACAAGCACTGTTGGTCTTTCGGTCACATCTGTAAATTCTTTGTGTTTTAATTCAGAATATGCAACACTTACATGTGTGTTACTCTGTGGTTGTCCATCTGTTCCTGAGCATGTCGTAATGCATCCATTTGTATGAATAAAGTTCGATATTCTTTATTAGCTTTTGATTTTCAGTTTATGTGCAGGTCCTTCAAACATTTTGTCGATTTTTCAATTCTCTAAGTTTCAGGCTGCGAAACGGTCACAGTGTTTCAAACACAGTGTTCTAATCCATCCGTCACGATTCATATATGAAATTAGACAGAGGCCGTGATAGTTTTAGTCAGTTGAAAGCTTCACCGATGCACCAATTCAGTTTGTTCGGTTTATTTGCCTTAACATGTGGATGTGTTTCAAATAATTCATCAGTTAATGAAAAACAAATAATTTGCTGAAATTAATTGTTTGTTGTAACAAACATCCCTGGCACCTCCAGTTGGATTGGTTATGATTTTTATTTCGTGGTTTCTTTATTTTGTTGATTAAATGAATCTTTCAGGAATTCCAGGTAGCATTACAGATGTCTTGAAACGTCTTAATAAATGGCTTTCAGAAGCTTGCAGGTTTCCACATATAGATCCACAAACACTGCCTGGAATACTGCTGCGCGCTCATCTACCACCTTGTTTCTCTCTCCCTCGTGTGTGTGTGTGTGTGTGTGTGTGTGTGTGTGTGTGTGTGTGCGCGCTTTTAGTTCAAGGTGGAGGGCGAGTGGTGGACGTGGATCGACTACGAGCGCTTCCAGGAGCTGGCCCAGGCCCACGAGGACAGTGGGGGACAGCAGAGCTTCTCAGCCCTGGACTACATAGCCAAGACTCCCAGCTGGGCTCTGTTCGGAGCCCATGAGCAAGGTTTTGACCCCGCCGACACGCGCTTCCAGCGACGCAACAAAACCAAAGACATTTCAGGATGCTGATAGATGAGAGCGAGAGAGAGCGAGGATGAATAGAGCGAGTGCTGATCTCTATAGCAACAAATAATAAAGTAAGGTTCAATGTTACTTTTCCCATTCTCTTTGAGTGTCAACGCTGCCTTTTCCTGGACAGCGTTTTTTTTTTTGTTTTTTTTTTTTACTATCCACAGCTTCCCTTATTCTCACGTGAACTGAACTCTTTCTCCCTCTTTTTCATTTTGCTCTAATTTGGATCTTTAATTTTATTGGCTTGACCATCAAGATCGGCCCAAACTGCCAGAATCCGTTCCTGTACACCAGGTTTCCAGACATTCCCCTTCATGTTTACTTTACGTCTTTGATACTGACTACCAACTTGTTTTTTTTGATACTGACTACCAACTTGTTTTTTTTGTTTAGTTTTTTAAGGGGCCCTGAGATATCAGTGGCTCTGGCAGCACATGGGAAGGTTCACCTGGGAAGGTTCACCTGTTGATTGAAGTTGATTATTTAAAAAAAATAAATAAATCAAACATCATAATATATTTGAGTAACTTGATATCGAAAATATGACAACATTTTGGGTATGACGGTTTCTGCTTTTGCAGTATATTTGAGCTAATCTAGGGATGAATGATATAGTTCAATATAATAAAGTGGGTAAAGGTACTAAAACTGATAAAATTGTGTCACGGTTTTGTATTGCAGTTCAGGAATGAATAAATCCAAATGTAAGCTGTATCACTCTATTCTCAGACGATTTAAAGGCTTATATCATTATGTCACTGGTATGATAAGGTGTGAGTGTGGAGAACCGCATCGTATCGGCCGAACTCATGAACGCCTCCTTGAGTCCAGCATGCCAGAATAAAGCCTTCACTGATATTTAATTGAATCCAGATGTATAAATCAAGTCCATTTTAAAATCTTTTATTTGAATGTAAATCCAGATGTAAACGTTTAAGTCCATTTAGATTTGTGTTGTAATGTCTCCAATGTTGCAGTTCCTTTTTTTTTTTTGGGGAGAAACAGCAGGGGTGTGGATATATCACTATATAAAATGTGTTTGGAATACACTCGGTCATTGGTGAATTTCATTTGCAGCCCACACACACACACACACACACACACACAGGTGAATTAAGGCACATGTGTCATACTGTGTTTCTGGCACGCATCGTATTGTCATTTCTTTCTTTTCTCCCCCCCCTGCAACAAAGTGGGAATGTGACATTTTAAGACTACAACAATTGTGGCGAAAGCTTTCTGGGCTGCACTGGGCCAACGGAAGAGCTCTAATTGAACAAGGGCGGATGCAAGAGGTGAAGTTCATACTTGATACAACAGTACAGGTAGCTCCCATTATTCCTTTTTAAGTTTACTCACACATACGTTCTTGTTGTTTAGAGTTAATGTAGTTTAGAAATATGAATCTGCAATAACCTGATAGTATTAGCGATTGAGGCAAATTCTTTGAAGCATTGTAGATATGACTTGCATTATATAATATAATGTAAAAAGATGGTAAAACAATTTCATATTGTGCAAATATTCGTATAGTTGAAAATGCCAAAGGTTTGACCTATTATTCCTCCAAATACTTTAAGGAGCACGGCGTCCATAAGGTGGGTGAGCTTTGTTCCCGTTTTAGATATAATAGGATAATCATAGTAATAGACTTACCACTGTCTAATTAAACAACAGATTTATGTCAAGCCCTTAAAAGTTAAACGTCCGGTGCGCTTTTCTTTTTTCAAAACACACCAAAATACGCCCCATGGGCTCCAGTGACTGGTTGATGACATTAAATATGTGATTATTGAATCACACACAGACTGGTTATCCAATTCTGTTGAAGAAAGCTGAACCACGTTCCACTCTGACGAAGGTAGTGTTGGGGAAGATGTTTCAGGGAACTCAAAGACTAAAGGCTAGCTAATCCACTTCCACCATCCAAAATGCTTATTTCCATCCTAATAGTAACTTCCTCTCAATTTTAACAGCCATCAAGCAGAAATAGCAATCCGTAAAACCTCAGCATGGATACAGAGACAAACTGTCCCTCATTGACTTGTTTTAAATTGGGATGCTTGTTTTTAGTGGCGTGAGATGACTCAAAGCACAAGAGAGAACGCGCTCCTCAGTGGGTGAACCGTATATGATTGAGGTTGCCGGGTGTGAAGTCATGCAACTATAAATATGTCGCAGGACGAGCACTGCTTTTATGTGTAAGCAAGGCTGGAAAAGTTGAGTAAAACACTCTCACCCTGCAACTCCTGCGCCAAAAGACAACATGCATGCAAACCCTCCCTAAATATATAAAGGTTAAAAAGATGTCCCTTAGAATTGACACTGCTAGTTTACACACAGGTATTTCCAGCTGTTGCACTGCACGTGTCCCAGCTTAGTGTGGCGAGATAGATGACCGGAGCAGATCGTACGTCTCCGGAGAGCAAACCTACCTGGAGATCATGACAAGGCCCTGGCCGATGATGGGTTATGGCTCTAGCGCCTCAGGGAACACTGGGTAACAGATTGCAGAGGTGCATGTGGATCCTACGCTGGTATTTAGTCTTTTGCCTCCTGAGAGGTTGAGATTCAAACGCATGAGACCATTTTTAGACTGTTAGGTAGCGGTAAGTTAAGTCACGTGTGTGTGTGTGTTTCCACGGGAGAGGAAAAAAATTTAACTAATTGTATTAATCTTTTTAAACCTACAAATATAAAAGTTCATGTCTGTCAAACAACCATTTAATCTCAGATACTGCGTTAGGAGAGTACAACACAACGTGTTAACTAAAAACATAACTATCAGCCTATTTGGGAAATGTAACAGCCTATGTCTGCTGTAATGTGTTTTATGTGATTAGGGAAGGGTGACGTGTTAATGGCATAAGGAACGTAATGGAATTTATTTTAATATTCTGTCCACGGTGGAATAATGACAACTAGGGTGTAGGATTCAAAATGATCATTTTCCCATGACGGTGTCCCATCGGCGTTCTTGTATGTTTGGTGCTCTTGCAGTGTAGGCTTATTTAACACACATATGAAATATATAAATGATGAATGGATTCAGTAGTGCTTTTTAATGTATTGATCAGTGACTCAGTTCTGTGCGTCAATAGAAGTTATTAATATCTCCATGAGGTGTTTATCAAATATTACTGTGGAGCATTGTCTTCTTGTTTTAGCCGCGCTTGCGCAATGTCTGATTCATTGCAGTTATGAAACCGCTTCCACTGCCATTCAGCAAATAATGTCTCTTTAACCTTGTCAAAGAAAGTCTAGAGATTGAGAGTTTGTTTTGCAAGGAGCCCATTGACCTACACACAACAATACAAATCTAAATTGAACAAGACAAAAACCTCATCCGGATCAGATAAATAACGTCAAACCGAGGAAAAGGAGAAAGACGAGCTAAATGGTAGAACAGTGCATCATGGCATCACGTGTTTTCGGCCCAGACTCTATTCTCTCATATTGTCACATACTTTCATGTCACGTATTGTCACAGAGTAGCACACTGCACTGTTGCAGGATATGGCGCTATCATCCCCGAAGGTTTTCTGGGCCCAGACCACAGTCCCCAGAAGTGTAAGACGTCGAAATATATATATATTATTTTTTTCACAATATAAATGCATGCAGTGATAATTTTTGAATTAGAAATGTGTTTTTGTCGTCCTCCACTAATCCTCCCTTAACACCAAAGAGACAAATAATTAAATAATCCCACCTCTCAAAAACTGGATGCCAAACCCTCGTAATATCCATTTAGCTAAAACATATGTGAAGCTAAACACACAGAGACACACTTGGCTGTACCCAAACAATGGACAGATGGAGACTTAAATGGCTTCAGTTCATCCAAAATGCTTTTTACTGTAGTTCCTTCACTGAGTGCACTGGAAAGTGCCATTTGAAAGCAAGGACCCAGTAGAAAGGAGACATTTTTTGGCATCCAGAAAATGGAATGTATTTATTTTGAAGTGTATAGCCAGCTAGGTTTGGAGTCCAATATATCCCCCTGGAGGTCTACAAAATAAGAGCAAAAAAAACAAAAACAACAAAGTTTTGTCCATTAAAAGTTGAACATGTGTCCCCTAATATTCCCACAGGGTGATGTTTGCGGAGCAGAGGTCAGCTTGGTCGTCTGTCATCAGAAGGGGGTTCCACTGAGCTCAGAAACGGTCACTGCCCCTATAGACACTGTTGAAACATAGCTGTGGGTGGTGATGTTTTTGTTTTCCCCCTGCTTTTGTCCCAGAGGCTCTCTCATCCATTGTTAAGCTGCTGGTGCTGTGTACAAGCTCAGAGTCAGCCTGTGACGGCAAGGCTGTACACAGTTTGTGTGCGGGTCCATGTGTCGTGCTGCCTGTCAGCTTCTGCTCAGCTCGTGGACTCTGGGATTAATCTGTGTATTTTTAAAGGTGGTGTCTTTCAAGTGTGTGTCTGCATGCCTGACTAATGATAATGTGGCCAAAACCTCAAGGGAACGTGAAAGAGATAATGGTTCTTTCAGACAGCTGGTTAAATGTATTGGGAGTATTTTATCTTTGTGACTTTGTGTTTGTCAGATGGGTCGGGTGGGTGGGGGGTTCTGTTTGCTCCAATGGAGAGTGTTCAGACTGTTCTGCAGCAGCACTGGCTCAAACCATTCCTCGATGCCCCTTCTGCCCCGCAGCTTCTGTGTTTGTATGTGCGTATACTGTTTATAAGTATGTATTCATGTGCATCTGTACGTGTAGGCGTGTCCTGTTTGGGCCCCGATGGCCTGAGAATCTGGGCTCCAAGCAGTCCTCCGTTCTCATTCTGTCGGTGTCCATCTGTACCCCAGCACCGCTCTCCATATCCTGCTCCCGGACATGGTAAGCCAAGCCTTTGATAGGATCACTGTCAGCAAATGGCTTGGTGCAAATTTAGTATTATTGTTTATTGACCATCTATGGGATTGTGTTGTAACAATATGCTATCACTTTCCTAAATTCAGATGTCCAAATTATGATCCTGAGCTCATTTTAATTGAAAAATTAACAACATTTTTATTGTTTTACCTGTGTGAAGAGTTTTCTTATGGGAAGCATAGCAGAGGGACATAGTTTATATAATTGAACATCTATATGTTATTTGGATCGATCTTTACATTACCATATGATTTATATCAACACTGTGCGGCTGATCTTGCTTGTATTGTGATTGATTTCAGCCGTCCTACATCCGCACCAGTTTCTGCTGAATGGGACTTTGCATGAGGCCCAAAAGAACAGAGGCATCTTTTAAATGCAGTATAACATTTTTAGTTTTTCTAGTGGGCCAATCACACAAAACCTGTGTGCGTGTGTGCGTGTGTGCGTGTGTGCGTGTGTGCGTGTGTGCGTGTGTGCGTGCGTGTGTGCGTGTGCGTGTGTGTGCGTGTGTGTGCGTGTGTGTGCGTGCGTGTGCGTGTGCGTGTGTGCGTGCGTGCGTGTGTGTGTGCGTGTGTGCGTGTGCGTGTGCGTGTGTGTGTGTGCGTGTGCGTGTGTGTGTGTGTGTGTGTCCATGCGCTTTGATCTGCACCTGTGCGAATCCACGCTTGCTCATGTGTTCAGATGGCTGTGCGACAGTGTGAATCTGTAGTCTTAACGTATCCGGAAAGGGTGACCTTTAAACTGGACAAACTGCCCGCGTGCCCACGTTTGTTTCCGTCTCTGCCTGTGCGTTCAGATGCATGTGAATGACTTTGCCTCTCAGTCTGTACATGAATGCGGTCAGACGTGCAGGGAAGAGCTTGCCGGCACTCTATCAAACCAACCGATTTGAGGGGAGCAGGAGCCAAATGTTAAGCCGCCGTCTGCCAAAGAGGAAACTTCTGAAAATGACATCAAAAGCCCAAAACAAATTAGGACACAACAGACACTCTTGCCTAGTGCCACACTGTAAGAGACATAGGTATTGGTCATTGTTTCATTGGACACTGCAAAATGTGGATCTTGTGGTTGTTGCTTTATATTCTATTTTATATTACATAACGAGCATGTGGAAAAAAAAAAAAAGCATATATCACAGTATTATATTATTGATGCTTGAATGCTGTTTTCATTCAATTTTTCTTCAATCCTAATAATATTTTCCTATACAATGACGGGGTAAATAATTCATGTATTGTAATAAAAGCAATCACATCTGAGGTACTGTAGCAGGAGGGGAATGTTTGTGACCTGTATTTGTCTGCTCCAGCTGTATTGATGCCTCTTGCTCCAGCATCACAATTCATTTTTCACATCACTTGAAGCATCAGTGGAACTCCAATGTGATTGCACGCCAGCAATGCAAATGTTCCGTCAACAGGCAAAGAGCTGACCCCTTGGGTAGTGGGAGTTCACTATTAATTAATCCCATTCATTCTGCTCACTCACCTCTGTCATCTGGTGTTGTAGTACATTACATTTAAGAAAGGGAACTTGCTCAAAACATGACATGTGCCCCCAGAAGCGTTAGGCTGCCGCATTGTTTTCTGCCTGCAAGCGCTGCCTTGTGCGAGGCGGGTGCTATAGGGAACGACCTTGAGTAGCTCATATGCTAATCCCCTCTTTAAACAAAGTGACTCAATTAACCAAATGACCATCTAACGAAGGCATCGCCTTGCATATTGATGCTTTACTTTCGAAGGAGGATTTGCATTCTAATGGCCTAATGAATTCTCGCCTGACAACTGTCTGGTGGTAAATCACGCAGCAATGTGATGAATCATAGAAAATCTGTCTCAATAATGAGTGTTGAAATGCGTTCAGGGTGCGGAGCGATTAGGAGAGATATGTGCTAATTGCCTGCTGTGCGTCCTGGATCTTTATTTTGGGGGTTTTTTTTAACAAAGGCTCAGCTGTCATATGGTCTGTTTCACATCTCACTGAACAATGGGGAACAGTCAGTGCAAAGGTTTTGCCCCATCAAAAGCAATTATAAGATCACTTTAAAGAATAAGGCCTTCACTATCTTATGTGGGGGTTTTTTTTATGGATTTTATTCAGATTACTACATTTCCCAGGTGGCTAAACTGACACCATTGATGTTGACCTAATAAATATCAGGTTATCTACTCTAAATCCACGCATCTGACTATTGTTTGGGTCTTAGTAAAAAAACACCTGTTTTGCTGATGCTCTCGTGCCGACCTGAACCATTTCTTTTATATCAATCGAATTCAACTTGGCTCCTTTTTATTTGTTTCTCCCACCAATAATGTTAATGATTAATAAGAATTCAGTCCGTTTACGTGGGGTGCATGAGCTTTTTCAGGCTTCTGAACGGGGGCATGACAGAAAACGTTTGACAACCACTGCCTTCGTTGTTTAGGTGTTTTGAGTCAGTTCTGTGGTCATTTTTTACGGCTGTAAGTTGTGGTATCGTATTTGACTGAACTGTAAGCAAAGCTGTTTCCGGTACTTATACACAATATACTGTATAACAATCCAATGACCTCAAACTACAGCTAAAGACGTACTAGATCTTTAGGCAGAAAAACAAAGTTATTTACTATGTTTTGTCATGTTCTGTGTCCATCACACACACTTAGCACACTTCCATGTAAGAATGACTGACAGGGCTCTCTCCTGCGTTTTATTTGCTTACAGTAAATTTGTTATTGAGGATTTGCTCTGCATTTACAGTAAATCTTGCACGAAGGTATTACCGCGATATCTGTTGCCAGCACGCATGAGAGGGTCAGTTTTGCGTGCGTGTGTTGAAAGAACACAGAAAATACTACATGTTTTTGCTTTTGCTCCTTTTGCTTCAAAGATAGTATTTACAAAAGCCAAGAAAACAAACCCAGTGGCGCAATTTAAACCGTAATCTGCCATGCCCCTCAATATGTGGAAGGGAGAGTTGCAGTAATGCTGCACAGTTAAACAAACTGCATTAAAAACCTGTTGCCAACTGGCATTTATGTCCACACATTCCCCCCAAACATACTGTATGTGCATAGGAAATGGAATCAGCTTTGGTTTTTGCTTCCTGTTTTAAGCAGGAGTGTTTACTACTAGTTGTTGGTTATGAATAAGTTCAGCAAAGAAGTTACCCCTGACCATGTTTGAAAATGATTGATACATTTTGGTCTCCAATAACCCTTTAGCTATAAGCAATGTGTAATTATGTTTCCGCTCTGGATTATCTATGATTTATTTAACCGTGGATAGTGTTACAATGAGAAGTAATGCGTTTAGCTTTAGTGGAAACGGGGTCTATGGGTAGTGACAAAAGAACGTGATGGTGTTCACTAGTATCTTTGTCTACTAGCACATTCACTGGAAAGATGAAACCTTTAGAGACAAAGAGAAGAAATATAGACCTTGTGGATGACGCCAAGAAAAGCCCAAGAGGTGAATTTTAAAAAACAACAACAAATATGGTAAAGATTACAAGTGGAGTTGGCGTTTTGACAGTAAGACAACGTGAGCTGGTTCAAGACATCCCTTTGAGCTCTGCTAAGTGCATGTGTGCGTGCACGTGCGAGAGAGATCATTGGTGGGTATCAGGTGAGGCATATTTTCCTGTAACCTCTGTGTCCTGTGGTCTATGTGCTGTTGAGCCCAGAGAGTTTGATTGATGAATGAACCACAGGCAGGTTAGCAGGCGTGAAGCCAGGTCGGTCTGTGAGCTGAATCACACTGAGCCGATTATTATCCATCACGCAGACAGACTGAAATAAAGACCTGTGACTCTTGAATCAGCTCTAAGTGAGAGATTGTTTTATTGACCCTGAAACTGAAAGCTGCTGATGCCACTTGTGTATTACACGGGGTTGTGTAATACACGGGCTTGTGATGTTTTCGGCACTTAACCTCTTGTATTTAGATGTGGGTACCCATACTGCCACTGATTGAAGTTTGCTGCAATAGGAACTGTTCTGTTCTGCACATTTTTAGCCGCACCATCAGTGATCAAAGCTGCTTCCTTGTCCGGTTCCAGTGTCCCTGTGGATGACAATTTGATTAGTTTAAACCTCCACTAATCATGAATAAAAGGAAAGCATGTGACGTGAAAGGGTTCGTTTGTAGTGATGAACCCACAGATCATTAGCACTTTAGCCGCATTTATGTGTATGGTTCAGTCCCACTGTTTTCGTCAACCCCCTTTCCAGCAGCAGGAAACGGTTTCCAGCTAAAACCTGTACACTGTACATTGCATGTACAGCAAAGGGAGAGTGAATATTGAACTTGCATTCATCAGCTGGACACGACTTCAAATGAATGCTATTGTGTCCGCTGGACGTGTAATTAGCCATTAGCTTTAACCATAACAATACAGCAATAATTTGCCAGGCCTTTGTGTCCATCAGCTTTTTGTGAGGTTCTTCTGCTCTAAAGGAGCCAAAAGATTGATTAAAGGTTGAATTTAGGAAAACGCTTATAGTAGCAGTGTCAGCAGTGTAATGTTTACGTGCCACGTCCTCCAGTCGTTAGGATCCCACCCAGGCCAGACGGGACATGTAGTCCCTCCAGTGGGTTCTTTGTATGCTCCTCCCACTTGAACAAGCCCAAAGTACCTTGATTTCCAGCTGTAAAACGTTATGGACATTTGGGCTGTATGTTATTTACCCCAACAGTTTTCCCACTGACTGTCGTTTGGCACACAGTCGGCTGTACATGATTGAATATACAGTATGGATTTTAGGCAGGTTGCCAAGCAAAAAGCCGGGCCTTAGAACTGAATCACACTCTGCTGATCAATTCCATAAAATAACAAAATAAAGACGTATTCCCTGTCACAACTGACTAGGCAATGGTTGAGACATTTGAATGCCAACTTTGACATAATTGTTGACGCCACAAAGGTGATCAATGTGCATCAGGTTGGCTATATAATGCTGCAACATGTGGCGTCATGCCTCATTGCATTAGAAGTACAACTATTATCCAATATATTACAGTTAGTACAGTATGCACGTTGGTGCCCATTATGCCATGGAAGGAAAGCTGATGAGAGAAGGCTACATATGGGGATTACCTGTACTCTTGCTAGCCTTTTCCAGAAATCTAAAACATGCTGAGCTCTATATTTGCGTCGCTGTATAGATTGGCAACACCCCAAAGGGTTTATTAAAACTCACACTTGTCACTCGGGGCCCTAAACAGGCCTATTTGTAAAAATAAAAAAAGACACAAACAGAACAGCATCCATAAGATCCTTCTTGTGGTCCAGAACAAAATCTGGTTCAAGCCAGATATGCGTGTTTTAGAAAGGGGAAGATATAAACAGTAATTTGATTCATGTCCTCACTAAAGAAGCCAACTGTATATATTGGTTCATTATGTGGACAGCTAGTGATGGATATGTGTGTATTATATGTAAATACTCACTGCTCTGCAAATCTGTAAACAGAAAACATTTGTCAATCTGCAAACAGTCATTAGTCAGCCCAAGGACATTTATTAAACTCTGGTAGGAGCAAAGTGCTAGCATAATGAATCTGACAAGTCTTTAATCTTCAGTGTGCTCTGCTGCCAATGTACCTGCATTCTTTTCTTTGTTCCTGCCGTGATGAGGTTTCCTTTGGGATCCACAAGGTGCGTGTCATCTTTTTGTGTCCTAAATGTGTGTCACTGACACTGCTACAGTAGATTTAGTAGTTTATTGGCACAACATGTCATTTATTAATGTATTAAAATAAAAGCAGATGGCTGGAGTTATTCCGTTAAATAAGAAGAATGCCAGAGTGACCATGAGAGCTTTTGTGTGTGTGTGTAGAGCAACACCGTGAATGTCCGGTCTCCGCATGTGGACACAGTGTTAAACACTTGACCAGTCACAGAGCCCAGAGGTCTCTCGTTTGGTTGTTCTCCAGATAAAACTGTGCACTACGTCTGTGAGCCGAAACACGATGGACCAAATATAGATGCAGGAGGAATGTGAGATTAGGAGCGTGATTCACGAGGTGTGATGAAAGTAAAGGAAATGTCAACGTAGAAAAGTGAGGGCTCCTGATGGGGACAGCAGGCAAAGCTTTATAAGCTTTTTTTTAAGACACCATCCCAACATCCTCTGAAATGTTTCAGCCTGGGTCATGAGTGTTGCAGCATACAGATGAAGTCGCTGACATTTTCCCCTAAACATATTCTGAGCTCTTGCAACATGTTGAAAGGCCACAAAAACACCACTTCTGAAAACACCACTTCTGTAGGCAGCATAGGATAAAGGTCAAAGAGAATAAAACGCACAGCCCTTGTGAGAAATGACTGGATTGATTGCAGGGGTAAGCACCATGTTTTTATCCAGCTGTTTGTGTATTTTTCTTTGAGGGACCTCCGGGGCTCAGCCCAGACTCAGGTATGGGGATATTTCTGTTTTGGGAAGACTCACAATGGTTACAGTATCTTTCTACCAAAAGTAATTAATTCTCCAAATCATTCCTCAGTCAGTGGATGTCGATGGGGTACCCTGCTGTAGGTGGATAGTACTGTATGTAACAATGTCTCACTGGACTCTAAAGATCCACATCGACGACAGTTGCAGACCCAGACCAAGATCTCCAAGAACACTTGGGGAAACTGCGCACACACAAAAAGAGTCAAAGACAGACCCCTCCCTCCTTGGGCAGCTGGTTGTGCAACAGGAGGTGTGGATGGGGAAAAAGCAGTTACAAATATTGACAGAAATAATAGAAATTCAGAGTTCAACAGACTCCAATTTAGTTAACAAGATCTATTTAATAAGCATAATATAATAAGTGCTTGAAAGTAGATCAGTGAGAGAATCTGACAGCACGTCTGCTCCCAAAATGCTTGAAATGCTGCAAACCAGAAGACTTTTGTCCTTTTTATTTGTGCACCTTATTTGTGTCAGCTTCGTCAGAACACACCTGTACCTCTCGGTCTGCACAGCTGAGCCCCGGGGTTTGTATTGCTGCTCTCAGGTTTTGGCAGATTTAAAAAAAAATATATATATATAAAGAAATTGTCATAATAAAGGAAAAATAAGTATGCAATTCTGGACCGCTTTTGTTGCTTTCCTGTGGATAAGTGCGGGTGACAAAATAACATAGCACTGTAAAATATAAGTAATATTGCACCAGAGGAATTACAGTATTTTGGACTAAAGTTAAGCACTTTCTCTTTTTGTTTTTGCTATGGGCTACAGAGCCAGCAGAAGCAGCCAGACTGCTGCTTGACTGCCTGAGGAGGCCTTTTCTTTTCTGAAGCTGCCGCAACGTTGAGTGCATCTTGTCTGGCATCTAGATTTACTTTGAAAAACAAGGCAAGGTGGTTTGTAGCTGGTTAGCAATGACTGAGGACTGTGTTTCCAGCTCACTAAAATCCGTATCTGAAGCGTATGAGGTGTAGGCTGAAGGTTGTCTTCCATCTTCAGTGCTTGTTTTAGGTTTTTGCTTTAAGTAGTGGATATAATATCTCAATTAATTTTATCTTCTTGAGACATGCAATAGGAACTTTGAATCATCATAGTGAACTTCTTTTGGTGACCATAATTCTTTTCTCAGTTGAGTATAGTGGTGGTACTACTGTACTAGTTAACTTGTAAACCTTGTTCCCCACGTGACTTTCATTACACAACTGCAGTGATTTTTGTTTTGGTCTGTTGGCTTTATATATGTCAGTGACAGTCACCATAATTGAAAGATTACGCACAACACGGAAATGCTGAAAGTATTACGCTGATACTTACACCAGGGCTACTTGAGTAAAACCGGTGATGAAAATTGTTGTAAGTTAAAGGATCCCAAAAAAAGAAAATGCAACAAAATGTTTTGGGGTTTTTTGGTGATCCTGGATAGGGATGCCAGTTGAATGCCTCAAATATTAGTGTAATTCACCAAACATAATCTAAAACTACTTTGAAATATTTGAATGTGCCTGTCCGTACTCCAGCAGGGCAGCTGCCACGTGCTGGCCCTGGTGTCAGGCCTCGTCTGTCACCTGGTCCGTGGAAATAGGGCGACTTTGTTTTGGTCCCAGCTGCTTCTATCCGAAACAAGGGAGCCTCAGCATGTGAACTACACAGCGTGTGCGCTGTGTACCCGAGTCACCACTAACATTCACAAAAAATGTATTCACGCCTTTAAAAATGGGTAAGACCAGGGTGTTCTGTAATTGGTTTATATTTATTGATTCATATTTACATGTTTATTGGTCTTGCCTCCTCACAACAAGAATCACAAAGCAGACAATTTAGAGTTGGCAGTTAACGGAGGCTGTCTTTGGACTGTGGGAGGAAACCGACTCTGAACACACTAAACTGCCCATAGGTGTGAATCTTAGTGTGAAATGTGTTGCACTGTGCGTGGTGGACCAGCGACTTGTCCTGGCTGTTCCCTGCCTTTCGTCGATTCATTGCTGGGAAAGGCTTTAGCCTCCATGACCTTGTATGGCAATGAACTGGCATAGACACATATTCAGCTCACTTATTGTTGTAGTAATGTGGATGCTGGAAATGTAACCGATTTTCCTGAAATCTGTGGGCCAGCGTTTTAGCACCAAAAATTGGTCGCAATTTGGACCTTGTTTTCCGCTTGGTATTGGTTCATTCTAGTTTGAATTTCCAAACTTGCACTTAAACTTTGATTTGCAGTCAGTGTTGTTGCATTTCTCAGATTTTCTCCTACTTTTCTGTATAATTACCGTGTCATTAAAGTTATATGTTATCCGTGGCAAATAAATAATTGGACAGGATTTCAATTGGCATGGTAACTGATATTGCTTTTTGAAAAACAAATCAAAGAGAGTGACACATATTAAGCAACTAGTTTGACTTTGCCTTTAAGGCCTAATTTTATTTCAGAGGCAGCCAGCATCACAGCTTTGACAATAATAATTTAATGTTCACTGTATCACGGTGGTGTTGGTTCAGTTTTAAAAAGAAGATCCCTCTGTTTGTACCCTACGAAGACACTCAGCATCCAGAAGCGCTGTGGTCCTCAGCGGCTGTCGGGCGGTATCAGTGAGAACTTTAATTTCATTGCTGCAAACCCAGAACAGACTAACTGACTCATTAGATTCCCGTTTGAAAAAGACACAGCAGGACCAGAGACACTGTGACTCATTCCATCAAGAACACACACACACACACACACACACACACACACTGATGATCAGACATGCAGTCACACTTACACGTGCACATACACGCACCCCGTGGTGATGAGCTTTCCAAGGCTGTAGGAACTGAGCACAGATTGGCTACGTGATACATGGTGTGCACTGTATGTGTGTAGAAGTCTGCATGACAGGAAAAGATCGGAATAGCTGAGTGTCCCTTGCAATGCGGCACATATTAAACCCAAACCTGATAAAACTGCTAAGCAATTTGTGCAATACATTTTTTTGCAATTTATTTCAAACCTATTTCTCTTCTCAAAATTGCTTGAGTATTGATTTACCAAGTGCGCTGGTTTCATTATGGCAGGGTTTCTCCACAGTACTGTCTCCTTATGGTTATGTACATGTTTATTATTTGTTGTTGGAAACGTGGTTATGCTATAACAGCAGTCATTATAACCATTTAAAAATGAAGGCAACCCTGATTTAAGTGTTTCACTCAAACACCCACAGAACCAGCATAACGCCTGTCTTCTAGGCTCTTATAAGATAATGAAATATAGCTACTGCACAACCACTGGGTAAATCTAAACAGCAGCTCTCTCTAATGTCGGTATCACAGTGCATTTAAACTGCAGACTGGGTATTTGTTGATCAGAAACTAGTACAACGCTGGAGGTTGTTCCTACCAAAAATACGTTTGTCCTGAATGCACTCATAATAGCACGAGGGTCACATGACCAAATCAATCTCCATGTAAATAATAGTCCTGGGTGATTGGAACCTACAATCAGGTGAATAACAGTGTTTTGTCCCCCCTACGCTCTGATTACAGTATACATTACACTGTAAAAATGTAACTGTTGTATTAACAGTAAGGTCAAATGTTGCAGATCGTTGGTTTAAAGTACACCAAGCACAGAAGTGTTAAAGTATCTGGAGCGTTTATGTCTCTCCTAGAACAGATACGCTGACCTCGAGAGTCATTCCTGGTAAAATGAAGCTTATAGAAAAACAACCCCTCGCAGTGAGCCCCTGTTTCGCAATGCGGTGGGCTTTGTGTGGTCTCAATAAAAGGTATTTAGTGGAGAAAGCTACTGGTGCTGGATATGTCCAGCGTGTCTGAGACTATACAATAACCAAAGGTCACAACCATGTGTGTATGCCCGAGGCGTCGGACGCCTTCATGCTGACTCACACGAAGTCACACTGAGCGAGAACCCTCTAAGTGCCGTAAAATGTGGAAAAATTATTGTCGTAACCATGGCAGTAAAAAGGTGGGTGGCATCTGTCAGGGCTCTGGAGTTTCTCGTGGGCACATTACCCTGAATCTAGATTACCACCGGTAAACGTACAATATCTCGTTAGACATAGGCATTCATTTGATTAAATTGACAGGAATAGGAATAAAGAAAGAGAGTAGGTGTGCAGTAAGTGCTCTGCAATCAGCCTTGTAGCCTTAAGGAGAAATCCACCACTGGCTCCTAGCAGGCACTGAACAGAAAATCTGTTCCACTGATTCTGCTTATAGCTTTATTTTTACAGTGATCATCTTTTAAGACTTTTTGGTTTGCTCAATTTTGGCCACACCATTTTTGAAAAATTATTTATTTTGTGTGCGTGTGAGAGTGTGAGAGAGCACTGGCACAAATACCCAGCAAGAGTTGATTTGCAGGTCGAAAGGTGTCTCGGTGAAAACTGGGCTTCATTAGGTTGAAAACTGAACTTTCTTAGACATCTACCACAGTTTCAGCATTTCACTGACTGTATTTCAATGAAGCTGCACCTTACTACATATTGAAATGTAGCCACGGAAATGCGGTTGAGACAATGAATATACTGTATGTACAAAAAATAAAAATAAAATCTTTCACTTTGCAACCAAATGTCCCCCTTTTAATACATTTAGATGTCCTGCAAATCACCAAGTGAATGCTTAAAGGATTCTGTAACAACAAAGACATGTAGGGACATTGCCTCCTGTGAAGTAGTGGATTTAGTTCTGGGAATGAGCGACCTGCTTATGTGTTAAAGTTGTAAAATCTTTCGTGAGCTATTAAAATATTCTCCACTCCAGTTTATTTAAATGAGGAAGCTGGAGATCATCACTCAAACAGGTGTACTTTCCTCCAAGTGTGCAGCATATTTCAGAAACATGCTCAGTAAATACTAAACGAGGGGGATTGTGTGATATGCCCATTTGCCACAGCAAGAACCACCTATTCCTCGGTTTGTTTTGCCTCTCACCAAGGTCAGTGTGAGGAGGGCGAGCAGAGCAACAGCTGCTTCGTGTTCCCAAACAACCGCCAGCGCGTCTCCTCCATGTGGGATCACCAGGTACCCTAACTTTTGTGGGAAAGGCTGACCCTTCACTGTGCTGCCCTGGCGTTGGCTCAGGGTTGTCCTCTCCGATATCCACATATCTAAATTCTGTAGGTAATTGTAGAGATGTCCAGGAGCCAAAACCACATTAACTGAACCTTCTTAATACATACAGTACATGCACGGCCATGCTGAGAAACTGGCTAAAAGCAGTTATCCTTTTGTCCTTGCTACAAGGACCCTATATTCTTCACTTCCTCTACAAGGCACAAGGTTGCTTTTCAGTTTGCAAGGGCAGGTGTCACTTTTTGACTCCGCTCTATTTCGAACATAACTCATCATTTGCAGCAATGCCACTAGCTCCAAAACTGGCCCTTTCATTGTTAGAGAAACACTTGCCTGCAGGCTGTCAGAGTGACCCTTTCTGATTTATTCAGTAATTCATCACAGAGCTGAGGGCTGGGAGACCTCAGTCAGTGTACAGCAGCCTGAACTGGGGCATGGGGCATGGGAATAAGACAATTTTCAGCTGGAATCGACTAATGTTCATCTTAAAATCAACACAGTGATCAGTAAAGAAAATACATTTTAAGGCTTAATCTTCCCTGAGGACTAACTACAGTTAATAATGTATTTTATGCAGATGTATTATCTGTGCGTCTCCTTCTCTACAAATGATTACATCCACGTGTTTTTGCCAGAACATGTTGAGAGCCTAGTAGATATACACTTGTAATTGGAACCTTGCTGTGAAAGAAAACGTGGGTAAACTGAAGAAGCGAACGCCCACCAATGTAAAAAATGAAAGTAAGATGGCTGTGTGGTGTTTCACCAACTGATTCCCATCAGTGATTTCAGGCTATTAAAACGTATGTCAGGCAGAAAACAGGTTACTGGACGTCTAAATATCAAGTGGTGCCATTTGGAAAAAGTACTTGAGTTTTGTCAAGCCTGTTCAGCAATAACGAGAATACCGGAAACTGGACGATTCAACTTTGGAAATAAAATGTCGTAAAACCAAACTGTCAAAAAAAAAAAAAGCAAACAGAGAAATTAAACATAAACATCTAAAATATAAAGCGAGACTAATTGTCAAAGTAGTACTAAAATACTGTGTTTTGTGTGGTCGGCAATGAAGGTATTATTTTGAAAGCTATCACCGGAAAACAACCTTGTTTTGGGTTGCTTGGCACGGGTTCACTTTTTCTATTTGGAGCTGAGGAAGAGGCGGAACAGCAGTCGTGGACGAAACGTGCCCAGTTCAATATTTTATACACGGTGCAGGGAGGTTGTCCGGTTGAAAATGACCCAATAAACCCATTAAGGCAAACCGAGGATAAGCAGCCAATCGCTGATCTGCTGCTCGACTGCGTATTGGTTTGGGTTCTCACCGACGCGCACCTGTACGCGTGGCTCTTCCGCCGACGGCTATTTAATTTGAGTCAACAGAGCTGTGACAGGGTTGTTTATTTATTTTTTTCTTCCCCGACTTGGGTTTACCTTGCATTTAACCGGATACGGCGCGGACTGAGCGACGACATTAAAACATTGATGAGAGTTTGGCGAAAAGTGCAACTCGATTAAATGCGCGGCGCGCTGCTGCTGCTGGACTTCATATTAGTAAAGCGAAACCAACCAACAGGTGTGACCTTTCGTCTTTTTTCACGATGGGAAGAAATGACTGCACTGCATTCCCAAAATAAATGAACTATTCACTAATAACACAACAAGCAACCCGGATCGACCCACGAGGCTGATTGAGGAGTCCACCTAAAGTCTCTAAACTGGATCCCACTGCGGGCGTCGCTAAACGGATTTGACGGATCACCTGCCGACACCTAACACCCTCAAAGGTAAACTATAGCCTAGGTGAATTAGACAATAAATTACCTTCAGTGGGAAACGAATAGTCTGGAGCTTCTTATTACAGCCGATTGGTGTGTGCTTTTTTTTTCTTTTTCCTGTCCGCATTAAAGCTCGCACCTGTTGTTCGGATCGGTCCCGAACCTGCGGGTGTCCAGAGTCCGTGTCAATATCTGCTGCGATGTTCCTTCCTTTGTGTGTCTCGGCACGTGGTGAATCCTGTGGAGAATGTGTTGCGAAATAGTCTATAACACATGTCAAACTAATATATCCCTCTTCCTCTTTGTGTAATGAGATTTGCCAAAGACTGCGGTAACAAGATCTCCCGGTCCGCGCTTCACGAAGTTTTTCAAATTCATTAATTACCGTTGACCTGCTCGAGATGCATCGTCTTGAGACGCATTTTCAACACGACACACTGATTCCAGGGACAAATATAAGCTTGTATATTTATTTATTTTAAACCAGCATCGCTCAGTCACAAGACCGCACAAAGTCTGAGCTTTTTAATTGGAATGCCGAGACTAACGCCTGCTGGTGAAGATGGCTGCTGTTGCGTGAATGTAGTTTCTGTCACGCTGATGACGAACAGCTCACAGGAACTGTGTGTGTTGGGGGTCGATGCGACGCACTGGAGCTGTGAAGGGGTTCAGCAGACCTCTCACTGTGGACCCCCCCCCACCCACCACTACCACCATCGTCCTTCCGTCGCGCAGGCAGCATCCTGCGGGCGCTCTTGCCCCACACGGTGGCGCACGCTGTTACGCACGGCGCGCTCTCCCGGAGATGTGTCGCTCTCTGTGTGACGTGCCTTCACGGCATCCCCGTGTTGACCTGCAGAGCACACTGTAAGCATAATCCACTGGGACATAAAGGCTGCGTGCATGTGTGTGTTCTTCCTGCTCGCACACGCTCACAGTCTCTCTTGTTCTTTCACCTTATCTGTCAGTCTTGCTTCCCTGTCTTGCCAGCTCCTGTTGGTCTGACATTCCTTATTTGTCTGTCTGTCTACACCCTGTCTCTTTTTTTTTTCTCTCTGTCTGCCAGTCTCTTTTGTCTCGTTCTTTCTCCCTCTCTGTAGCCTCTTCCAGTGTGTTTTGTGAGCACAGCCGCAGGCAGGCAAGCCTGAGTCTGTCATTGGGACTCACTAATGAGCCCTCCACTCTGTCTCCTCATGTGGAGGAATGTTTGCACTGGAGAGTGAGTGAGAGAGCGCAGGGGGGTGGGGAGAGCGGGAGTCGCAGGGAGGGAGGAAGGCAGTGAGGAGCCAAGGAGTGGAGCATGAGAGGAGCTGTTGTACCTGCTGCTCTCACTGCTCAAATATTAACAACGGGTTTCTGGAAACCGATGCCGCTGTTCTGGGACAAGCCCAAACTGTGGAGGCAGCCGGGCTCAGTGGTTTGTGGACAGGCAGTCTGCTGCTGCTGCTGGAGGCGCCGCTGCATCTAAGACGCTGATGGAGGAGGAGGTCACAGAGCCTGATCCTCAGACGGTGGAGCCCACCGGCATGCCGCCGCCGGGGACACACTCTGAGGTTAACGGAGACTTGCCGGGCAACCCGTACCTGAGGGACGGGACGGTGGACGTGATGGAGAGTCCGGCGAGGGAGCCCGTGGTGCTGCAGTATCCTGCTGAGTACAGTCAAAGCCACCAGTATGGGTAAGAATCGGCATGGGAGAGAAAGACAGACTCTGTTGCTGCAGGAAGCAGCTGGTAATGTGTGCAGCGAGGTGGCACTTCTGTGGGACGCTCCCGTCTCTTTTCTCAGTTTGGAGAACGTTTGACTCCTGTTTTGCAGCGACGGCTTGAATTGCATTTGCACCCAGTTGGCTGTGTTTTTTTTCAAGCACCTTGTGTGCCTCTACAGCACAGTCCATGGCACTGGGAAGTCATTTAACCAAGTCATTTGATTTATAGTCAAATGTTTTGCCTTTATATTTACATTACAGGGACAGATTTAGACACGTTTGTTTCTGTTTATGTGGCATAAGTTGGTGTCATTTTGCACACTTGAGGAACATATTGGTCTAAGCAGTTGGTAATTAATCCATCTTAATCAAGACTTGCTAAATAGAACTGCTCTGTTTTCACATTGATGATATTTAGCGTCTCCTTTGTGTCGTTGCTGCAGTTACAGTCCTGTCAAAGCCTCACTGTGTTTACACAGATCCATATGAGTGGACAGAGTCGTCAGACGGCACCAAGCTTCCTCACTATATGGAAACGCCACAGTGTGTCAGGAACATTGAAGTGTGACCAGAATGACTTGATATAAAGTTTATAGATTCAACAAAAATAATCTTCTTGGCTGTGTTTTTAGCAGTGCTGTCATTTTCTACATTGGCTTTTTTTCATGACCAGTTGGCTGTCTGTATGTTCTCTAGCAGTGTTGCAAAATGGTAAAGCTGCTAAAGCAACACTGAACACTTGCTGCTGCATTTCTCCCTGAGTGGAGACTTTTTAAGCATTCTGCTAATGTGGCCACACCTCAGTCTGTGATGGGCAGTGCTAATTATTTTTGCTGTCACATCTGTGATACTTGTATGACCAAAAAAAGACATTTGAACCAGCAGAGAGCAGTGCAGAGGGCGCTGTCTGCCCTGTGTGATTCAGTGTGGCTTTACGCTTAAAGCAAAGCTCACCTTTCTTTTGGCATGATAGTTCAGCAGTTTTTCCTCGTGATGGGAAGGCATGCCAGTTCGTCAGTGTTATGGGAGTAGCAGCTGCTCTGTGCCTTGAAAGGGGAATTCCATCCTGCTCATAACTTGGTGTATTAAAACTAGAACTGGTGTCTTTGCTCATAGATTTTTAGACATACTGAATCTGTCACTGTCATGGTCCTCTTTACAAAGTGGATTTTGTGGCCGGAGGGTTTTCTGCCGGTACACACTGTTCTGCTTGTGTCCCCCTCAGTGTTGGCCCATTTCTGTTGGTTGTTGGGCTGAAGAGTCTGATGTGGGAAATTGCCATGTTGCCTCCTTGTCATGCAGAAGACTTTGAACAAAGGTGGGCTATTTTCAACAATGTTGCACTATCTCACATAGTCAAGGACGGAAGACTGGTTTGGTACTCTGGTGTCGCCGTTGACTGGTTAGTCATTTCTTATAGAAAAAGAGAGGGCGGTTTTTGCACTGGCAGGTCTGACTGACATGTAGCAGTATTACAAAATTTCCATATAGAGGAGAAGATCAATGTATACACATAGTTTTACTGTCATGCTAAACAGTATCTACTTGGACAAAAAAAACAAAACCCTAAGAAGTAGTGTTGTTAGTTAGCTTTGAACAGCCTATTGGCCGAACAACAAAAAACATCACATGTAGGTCTGAGACTCTGTAAATGTCTGTTTCTGGACAATTTACAAACTCTTATGACCTGAATGCCACTCTTTTTTTAATTAATTAATTAATTTTTTTTAATAAGGAAGGGCAACGTGTTTGAGTTGTGCAATTTTGATAAAACAATGATTTGATTAAGTCATTTATCAAGCGAACACAGCAAACATTTGCTGTGTCCAGATTCTCAGATGTGAGCATCTGTGTAACTTGAATATGATTGTTTTGTGCTCTTGCAAAAACAAGCGATTTTGAAGACATTTTGGATTCTCAGAGCTTTTTGATGTGTATTTTTCAGTATTGGAATTGTTTGGAACTGATGCCTTTCTGTTTCGCATTGTTCTGATCCTGGTCCCTTAACCACACCTCCATGTTGTATGTTAAGGTGGGACACTAAGCTATGATGTCTAGTTCCTGGACAAAACACGTTTGCAAAGGGGAATGAGTTCATCATGCATTCCCGCCGGTTCTTTGAGGACAGGCGGCATTTTAATGGCAACTGCTTAATTGCGGCTTGCTGCTGCTTCTTTCAGGGTCAGTGTTTTTGATTTGTCATGTCATCTTCGTCTTATCCTTAAAGTGTCAGTCACAACTTTAGTGGAGGTGGTTTTATTAATGTCTCTACTGTAACTGGGTTCAGTTCTGCCATGACCCAGTCTTAATATCCCTGGAAAGACTTAAAAGGACTGTAATGATGCAGTTATAATTTGTCTACTGTCAGGCTACCTTGAAATATTTAGATTTTTATCGTGACTGGAAACACACTTTAAGAAGAAAACAAGGCTATATATGCTCTGAATGGTTTCTATTTTCTCAAATGTACCGTTTTCTAACAGAAGTTTTTTAAATTTGTACTGTGCATTCACACCACAGTAAACATAATCGCTGATTTTTTTTAATGTTCTGACTGCATATGTATGCAGCCATCCTCTATGCATCATTTTTGGGACTTTAATCACTGTAATCCATCGACAAAAAGAGAGATGAACTTCTGTGTGCTGTCTACAGATCTTTGAGCATTGTTACCAGGAGCGTTAAAATACGTTGAGACTTTGATCAGGTAATCACATCATCTGATGCAGGTCTCTATGTAAATATCTTTTTTTTTTTTTCCCCATGGTAAAGCTGCTTTAGTCCATTAGTCTTTGAGCTGCGAATCTTGTACACACCTGTTACCTTTATACTCAGGGGGGTCATCTTATATGTGGTATTTGAGGGGAGAAAAGCAGCAAAATTGGAAGAATTTAAAGTCTGTAATCAACTTGTCTGTTTTTCCCACGTCCCAGGTGTACTATAGGCATTGCTGAAATCAAATGACAGAATTCTGACCTTTTTTATCTTTTCCCAGCCTTCAAACTTAACTGTCACTTTTAGTAACTCCGCTCTAAGAGTTGAATAGGCTGGTGATAGGTTGACCACACCGTGGAAACATTCAGGCTTAAATTTGGAGCACAAACAGCAGAGTGTCAGGTTGTCCCTGTGATTAAATGCCACAGGTCCAATCACAGCTAGTGCAGCCATCAGCAGTGTGTCCTGTCAATTCAATGTGTCCTTGAGCCGCACACTGAGTACACACTCACTGAAAGTTGCTTTGGATAACAGCATCAGCTAATGGCCTCAACGGGATGTAGAATTTTGAGTTACTATCCCATAAAACGAGGGCAGGTTTAATCTACTTTTAGTGTCATGTTCATGTCTGATTTTTACATTCTTCCGTTGTTCTTGTCCGTCTAGATGCAACAGCTAGACTTAAAACAATTTACCCTGTTTAGGCCTCCACACTTTCACGCAAGATAGCTTCTTTACAGTGGGTAATGAGTGCAACTGAAACAATTACTTGATTCATTAATTAGTGGATGGGCTTTTAAATGGGAGGATTTCTCGGTTTTATATCATTGAATATTGGGTTTTGGACAAAACAAGCACTTTGAAGACATCAGTTTGGACTCTGTGATGAGCATCCCTCCCACTATTTTATGATATTTTATAGAAGAAACGGTTAATCAATAACTAATCAACATTGAAAATCAAAGTTTTTTTTGCACTCGTTTTACAGTTGAAAGGGGATGCAGAATTCGTCCAAGCAGCTTGCTCAGAAAAATACAGAGGTACCATCCAGTGATTTTTATCTCGAAGTCATTTCTATGGCTCATTTTAATCAGCCAGTCAATCTGACTATTAAAACCCAGAATCCTCGCCTCTTTTTCTAGTGAACTGATACTTCACCGTATACAGGGAATAGTGATTTGATAAGGTGGGGGGGGGATAGAAGTGGCCTTGGTTGGGGCTGTGGTGATTACGAACTGATTTAAGTGATTACGGTATGTTGCCCTGCTCCTAAAGGACAAATTACCCTGTTCAGCTGGGACCTTGATCAATTTAATCAAGTGTAATGATGCTGAAGGCTGTGAACAGCTCTGTTCAACACTGGCTTCCTAAGAGGTTGGAGATCAGGTGTATTACTGCTTCAGCACATTATCTCACAGCTCAGCTACTGCATTAATAAACATTATGTCCTTGTGAGATATTATCATAAAATATTGGAGTAAAAAGCCTATCTCCTGTGCTCCTAGACACTTCTGCAACTATGTTTGTTTGCCATTGCATTGGTTGTTTTTGTCCAACCAACAGTCCAAAACGATATTCAAATGACGACGATCTCACAAAGAAGAGAAGGAAGTCCTCCCATTTGAGAAGCTCGAACAAATAAATGTAATTTTGGTTTGATAACGTAAATTATGTGGTTTCAAAGCTCACTCTCAGTTGGGAAAACAATGTCACCACAAGGTCCATGTAGAACAGAACAGCTGCTAAATGGACCTTGTGTTGATATGTTAACTTGGTTAATGAATATGGCGACTCATTTTTTTTTTTTGTCAACTAATTTAATTAATTGTTTTAGCCCTATTCTGAATAATCCAATTGTCGCTGATGTTTAAACTCCAACAATACATCTTATGAAGCTCATTTTGCACATAAAACCCCATCTGTAAAGGAACTAGTAACTACTACCATCAAATGTATTGAAATGTAAAATTAAAAAAAAATTTCTAAAGTAGTGAAAGTACGTTGGTGCTTTGCACCTCTGATTTCGAGTCCAGCCTTCGAACGTCCTACAGCGCATCGTCGACTTGCCTCTGCGTCGTCCATGCTGCGGAAACGCATGTGTGTCCTCTGCTCAGTGCTGGTTAGTGTGAGCTCTCAGCTGGAGAAGCAAATTACTTAAGAATGCAGAGCCAAAGTGTCAGAAACGTGAGCAGCCTCGCAATGGAAGCCGCAATTGCCCTCCATGCTCAAAGAGAGTACACACATAGAACACACAGCTGACTTTTGCCATTGTGAAGCCAAAGGACAGAAGCTTGTGCTGCATAACATAACTGCCTTTTAATTTTTTCTCTCCACTCACTGCCTTTCAAAAGAATTCACGTTTTCAAAACGAGTCACTGAGTTATTTAACAGTGAATGCGCAGTCTGCTCCTGAAGGATTTACTGTGATGAAATGTATGTAAAATCTGTCCGTGCATGGTAAATCATCCTGATCAATATTTATTCGCGTTGGCCACAACAACGCAAACCCAGGATGGTATACACCTGCGTCAAACAGCTGACAGCATATGGGTTGGCTCGTAGCGGTGATATGGAAAGAACGGGCTGGAGCGATGATTGTAATATTCCTAATGACAGCTGAGCGATGACTGAATAATTGATGAATTAGGAAATGAAAAAATCCTGACATTACGTGCCGCGAAAGCTGGTCATGAAAAAAGCTTTCGGCGTAGGTGCGGACGTCTTGATGTACATGCTTATTAAACTGACAAACAAGAAGGATGCGGGGACCAGTTTTCAATTTGTGAGGTAACGGACTGCTGGCAGCTCCAGACATGAGCATTTTTAGGTGCTGGACAGATGGTGAAAAGTCTTTAAAAGGGGCTAATGGTAGCAGAAACTAACATGTAAAGATGTGTTTGATCAGTTATTGGCTCTATATTCCAACATTACTTCCCTTTTCACTGCTGAGAACATTTTAAAGGAACAGAGCTGGTGTTCCCTTTTGCTTTTGGTTGGCTCAGTTTAAATGCACTGAAATGTTTTCAGATTTCATGTCCAACTTGGTTTGCTAAAGTCCAATAATATAATGTGCAATGCATGGCAGTCTTTGAGAATCTTAAATGTAATTGTGTCTTGCTTTTTCATATCTGCCTATTCACTTTGCCATTTTGCTTAAAGTTTTTTTTCAAAGTACACTAGGTACAACTTATGTATAATGCATAATGTTTATATGTTGTTACCAGTGGCTTTATTCATGGTTCATGAATCACTTACTACTGCTTTTATGTATCAAGAATGCACATTTTAATAAGACCAACATTTGGGTTGCCAGGTTGTGAAAACTCCCTTTGCTATCCTCCTCCAGCACAACTTCTTGTTATTGGTTATTAGGTAGTGAGAAACCCACAACCCTTTTATTAATGAATAACTAACGCTCACAGCTGAAGACTTCATAGCTAATAAGAAAGCCAGTCGTAAAGGATCATGAGTTTCTCAGTTCATAAAAGGCCGCAGGTCTGCAGTTATGAATGTAATTAATGTGCAAGTGGCTGAACTGTCCATCGAAGAGGTCTTAATGTGTCTGCATTCTATCTCTGTTACATTTATTTTTTATTGTAAAAACATGTTTACACCAGAACAGTGCTTAAACTTACTTCCTTCCATCCTGCAAGATGCGTTTAGAGCCAGCAAAAGGTTTTGTTAGAGGAGGATGTGCAAGCCAAGGGGAATTTATTTATTTGCCATCCGCCAACTCAAATATGGCTTCTGACTGATAAAAAATGAATAAAACACTGGTTACGACTTATAAACCTTTTGTTAAATTAAGTATGCCTTATTACAGAGCAGTATGTGTAGCGCAGTGATGAGTCTCCTTGCCAATGTGTAGTGTGAGTTTTTATATAATGATTTTAAAAAGCGATGGGCAGGGGAGAACTAGTGCAGAGGGGCAGACATAAACCCTATGCTCCTAAAACGTGAACTCTTCTGGATACATTCACTGGGCGCTTTGGCCCCTAAAGTCCTTAATGAGGATTTTATCATTAGACCAATTTTGTGAATGAAAACCCTGTGTCTCTTACAGTAACACTTCCATTTTATGTTGTGCCTCCATAACAGCTTCGGTGCTCCTTGCCAAGTCTGTGGAACTCTATTGGAGGGATGAATACCATTCCTCCGCAAGATATTCCCTCAATTTTTTTATTTATATAATATATATATATACACACACACCTTTTTATCAAGTAATATCATTGAGATCAAGTTTACGTTTGTATTAAATCATTTGGTCTTATGGAGAGCACTGACTTGCTCGATGGTCAGAAATCTTCCATAGGTGTGAAACTGGGCTGATCTGGTGATTTGTAAAGGCCAGGAGCGTTTTGTCACTTTCAAACTCACCAAACCATACAGTGAGCCCTGGTGTACATCTGCATTTGATATGTTTCTCCGCTCTATTATTTTAAGGTTTGTCTTTTTAATTTGTCCCCGGTTTATATTAATCGGTGTATATATTTAATATGAAATGTATTTTTTTACTACAATTTGACTAATGGCAATTTACAAGTGTAGTATGCCGCATGTGTTTGTAATATGGATTATGGGTATATTAAGATGGCAAACTCTCTGCTCTGTAGGCTATTTATCACAAGTCTGAGGAGGAGCCTAGTGCTCGACCCGTCACAGCTACTTGGTGTGCGGATCGATCGGTTTCGACTCTGCTAGATATTTTATGATCCAGCACCCATCCTACTGGGCATTGGGATGTGTCTGTAATGTTTATCGTAAACTAGCAACATTACAAGCTGACGAATCCGACTCATTCACCTTGAGAGAGCGCACATTAGTGGTTAGTCACCTGGAACAGCAGCCTGCATGTGTCATGCTGACGATAACACTCTTAAAACTTCACTTTATTAGTGTGGATGCTGCTGAACCCAAAAAGCTGGACTGCTGCACATTTAACTTGTCCTCTGATTTACTAAAGAGCATGTTTCCCTTTTTTAGGGGCATGTCAAATGTTGAGATTGTGCTATCAAAGCTCGTGTAATTCTGAGGCTTACCTGACCCCGCAGAATTATGGCGTGAAGTTCAATTGATAAACAAGACAAACGCATTGAGAAGCCCAGGGCCTCAGAGCAGTTCAATGACCTGCACTGCTCTCCAGGTGTAATGCCTCAGCCCATTCTGGACTCCTCATTCCGCCTCAGAAGCGTTCTCCTCCCAAGTGCTCATCGGGACGAAATCCAATTAGAGAGAAAGAAGTAATCGCCCAAATCTCTCTGCTCTACGCGCTCCTATTTTCCTCCTGTGCCCTTGGGTTTTCGATTTATTGAATAATTAATTGCCTCAGTCACATTTTCACATACAGTACACACATGCGTGCTCTCACGCGCACACACACATTCACTACATTTACCTCTAGTTATATGAGTCTCCCTCATTGTGTGACTTCCCATTTAGTGAATTAGTTCTGCTTCGTTTCTGGTTCTCGTTTATGCTGTGCTCCTTGGACATTCATTTGTTTTTAGCTTCTCCAATAACACAAACGTGCAAACCAGCTCCCTGTAGCTGATTATGGGTTCACATTTCCTGTTGTTTTTTTACTTGACTTAAAAACAACATGAAAGAAAAGAGATTTTATGCACCTCGCAATCAATTCTCATAACGTTGTTCTGGTTAAGTGGTTAATTTGAGTGCCAGGTAACCTTCATGTACAGCGATGTTGCAATGCGCACGTGGGAGTTCCCCCTACTGTTAAGCCTAGCTTCGAAACGCGTGTAATGTGTGCAGCTTTTAACTGGCGTTTGTGTTCAGAATGAATCTTCCAAAAACTGTCTTTAGCTCCTCCCCTTTCCTTCACCGCTGTCTAAACGCTTCCTTCTGCTGTCTCTCAGGGAGAAGATGCCGTTCCACCATGTGACGGCAGGCCTGCTCTACAAGGGGAACTACCTGAGCCGCTCGCTGTCAGACAGTGACAGCGACATGCTGGCCAGCATCTCTGTGGAAGAGCTTCATGGTAAGCCTTCTCAGTAACCTGCCAGGCTGCTGTCCTGCCTGATGCTTAATGTCCATTTAAAGGGATTTGGCTGCTGCTGCGTGCCTTTCTACCCCATAATCACTGGCAACTTTTTAATACAAATGAAGATGGGCCGATTATATTTTAACTGTGTTGTTACCTTAAACTGAAAAACATACTTGAATTGGTTTCAGGATGATGCATTTTTAGAAATTGTTAGTCATAATCTAAACACAGTCTCTTCTGGAACAATAAAAGTAGTGTGCTTTGTTTTCAACCGCAGCCAAAGCCAGCCTAGTTCTGTTTTGACCATTTTTCAGTTCATTTATTTTCAAGAGGTAACCCTAAAATAGTTTGACTAAAATACTTGCACCTGGAATATAGTGCCGCATACAAATTATTAAAAACTCACTGCAGCTTTATGTTTAGTTACGCTTCATGCCAGCTTGAGGGTGATGCAGAACCAAAACTAAGGGAACCTGTTACGAAAAGTTGAAGAACATTTGCTTCAGTAAAAAAAGCACCAAAGATGTTGAGGATTTAGATCTTTTGACTAGACAGTATGTGGTGGGGAAAAAGGCAGATCAGATGGTCACGCAGGGGGGAGCCACTGCGTAAAAATGACTATTTTGAGCAACAAGCCTGTACACACTGCGGAATCCCAAACACATATGGAGTTCCGTTTTTTTTTTTTTTTTTTCCCAGAAACCATTTCCAGTTACTTGAGATCCATAAATGATGTAGTATGCTGGAGGGCCACTAATAAGTTGACTTGTGACAGGTTGTGTTTTGAAGGATAGTGGATGATCCAAGTCGCCCCACTCAGTCAGTTACAGTTATAGTCAGTGAGGCTTTGAAAGACAATACAGTGCCGCACAACCAGCAGCAGCATCCTCATCTGAGCCAACGAAGCACAGTAATGCATTATTCTCTACGTAGCTTATCTCAACAGGAGCATTTGCATTTGCTGGCTTCTCTCTCTGGCTGTAGCTTTGGCTGTGTGTATGAACCCTTTGTTTTGGAGTCTGTCTGGGAGCAATCACCTGGGCCAGCAGAACACAAACCTGATCAATTGCAGTCTGCACGAGTCAGCAGCGTCCGCCTCACAGGCAGCAAACAAACTAGACGTCCCCCAGACCTCCAAAATATTAATCCATTGATGCAACATTAAGCTGCTGCCTGGAAAATTGGCTGCACAGCACACGGTAATAGCCAGATACTCTGTCAGGGCCGAGTTTTAATATGCATGGAGATATTTGCAGTGCAATTTGTCATTCCTGTTTCAACGGGTTCATGTTGTTTGGTGATTAAGAAACGGCTTGTGGTTAGTGGGTTCTCATGAACTAAACGCTGTGAAACTGACAAACTGTAGTCTGTCAACACTAATTACTGTATCAGTATTTACTATACAATACATGTTGGTTGAGTGGTGGTATCATCTACTGTAGAAGGTCACCAGCTTGGATGATAAGACTGTCTGTCGTAATCTAAGATGGAAAAATTAGTCATTCATGCCATAACAGTTATTGAAGTGCTTGTCAGCAAGGCACTTTACCTTTACCTAAGGTATCCATTTTCTCAGTGTCATAAGTAGGTCAAACCAGAGTGCACAGATGTCACACATCCACGTTCTGCTGGGATCACACCACATCGCTTTTGTGTTTCCCAGTGACGTCTGTGATGTTCATTGAGGGTAAATGTTCCCGAACTGAAAAAAAGATTCTCCTTAAGATCTTGCCTTTTTATAATTCTCAAAAACAAACTTTAATCCGTTGCAGTGCACACAGAAATTGCTAGTAATGGATAAAAAATATAAACATCTCTAGGCTAAAGAAAGGGACTCCGATGTACAGTAGCCCACTTCATCATTACGCTTCCTGTTTGAGTCCCACAAAGCGTGGCAATTGTTGCACCAAAACTGGAAACGAATTCATCACATTAAAATAAGGGAAGGAAAAAAAGAATAATTTTACAACACCTTTTTTTTCTTTTTTAACAGCGCTAAGGCTCTGATTGTCCTTTCAACGGGATTTTCATACACATTGAACTTGTGTGATGTTTGAAAACCTTTTAGATATACAGTCAAAAGCACCAAACAATTTCCAAGTGGATATTCTTTTATAAAAAACATTAGAAAATAATATATGCTATATATATATATATATATATATATATATATATAAAACACATGACCTAAATCTGTAAATGTTTGGACTAGCCTTGCTAGCAGGTACAGGTGATTATGGTCAGTAGTGCAAGAGCAATGTCGCAGTACGTTTTGCAATCCTCGTGCAAGGACATACAAGGTTTTCCCACAAGGTTTACACCGTCAGAAACAGCCTTACCTGTCTTACCAGGCGTCATTAGCAACTCTTTGTGTCCCACCGCTTCCTTTTCCCCATTGCAGCGTACACCGCCTTTAGATTCTGCACATTCAACACTTCAGCGTCACAATATTTAAAGAGGCAATTTACTGTATTTGTCCAGGGCCGTTAAAAAGCTTGCAGCAGCGGGCCGAGCTGTCACACGGCTAGGGGCGTGGAATCAGTCGACTGGTGTGTTGTTTTTGTTGTTTTTGTAATGGTCTCATCTCTCAGGAGAAGCAGCTGTTGGATGAAAGGATTTATAAAGACAACAACTGGCCCTCAAGTCGTTTTTTACTCTATGGATAATGCCTTAAGATTTGACAGCAACAGAAGTCAGTCATTCGGAGGTAGCTGGCTGTATTCATTTGCAGCTGGCAGGTGTTCTCCAGCAACTTTGTAATGTGAGTGTCACTTGCAAAACTGTGGCCTTAATTTAGCTTTTTGTGAAGGTTGAAGTTATAATCGAGAAAACAAGATTGGCAAATACTTTGCATGGCTACCAATTAAGCCACTGAGGCAATAATTTGTAGTGTAACTCTTTAGTGTTCCGCAACACAAGACAATTTCCGGACCTGTGTTTTCACTCCGTGGGCTGTTTGTAGAGTTGACTGTCATTACAGCAGGAAGGAGAGTTACATGTGCAATGCACAATCTTTAAATTAGTACAGGATACTTTAATGTCACATGTAGGGTTGGTATTTAATTATTTGAAACAGATTTCAAGAGATGTTCCATTGCTCTCAGAGATTTCATTTAATATGTGTGAACACTCGGCAACAACCTCTCCTAATACCTCTGGAAGTAAAGAACCACATTTTTAACGATGGCCACTGCTCACAAAGTTGTCCTCACAGCTGTCATGTATTCATCTAAATGTGTAATGTTGTCTATTCCATGCTTTACAACACCTTTCTAGGTTTGTTCCCTTACTTCCTGCAGCGAGTCCATCCTTTGTGCCCTCTGAGAGCAATTTGTATATGTCTTGCAGCTCAATTGTCATTTTAAGAGCAGACCGTTATTGTCTTATTCATATTAGCAAATGTATGCAAATTGAGTTACAATATGGTGTAGAAAAGAGAACAGTGCAGAACATTCTGCTCCTGACCGAATGCAAGGACAAACTACAAGTTCTCTCCATCTTATGCCAGATTTGTTAGTGTCGTATCCTGAAAGAACAAACTGAGTGGAGTTTAAATTGAGCACAATCTTTACATGAAAGCCTCTGCCTATAAATACATTTGGATTCAAATGTGGTTTCCATATTGTGCATGACAATGATGGACATAAAGAGGTTAGTGAATACCATCTAATTCTTGTTTCAGTTTGGTGATGTGCTGTAGTGGGCATCTTCCTCGTGTAGATTGGGCTTTCTTAGTCATGTTGTTTTTTTGCGTGAGGTTGGTACTTTACCCCATGCCAAGAACTTTGTGCATTTAGGGAAACTTATTTTCCTTCAGTTTGATGCAAATCAAATGTTGACTACAGTTTCTATGACCTCAGGCCGGGATGGGTAGACATTAGCCAGAATTTCAATGAATTCAGCATTGGGAACAGCAGGACATGAATGCATTTTCAGAGAGCTTTATGATTGAGAGCCAACGTCACTCCACTATTTCCATCAAATATGTTTTGCAACTGAAATGTCATCCAGTTTAATTTCCAAATAGTGTACCGTATACACAGTATACTGGGCTAGTTAGTTATAATAGTTCTAGAGTGAAATCTCCAGTCTGGGTCTTAACAGCGCACTGCAGCAGCATAATAATCAACAGTCTAGTAGCATAGACACTCCACCACATGTTTGAGCTGAATCTGTATCCAAGGTGATAGTCCGGGGTGAATTTCAGGCAGACTTCACAGTCAAGAAGTCCTGGAGACAAGGCTTTACAGCAAAAACTAAAATAGGTACTTCCATTAACAGTTTAGTGAAAGCCAGCAGAAGAAAACCTTCGCAGTTGGCACTCAGGCTCTTCTTTCACTAAGCATGCTGAGCAAGATGGCAGTGAGGCTGCGGGGAGGATTTGGTCAGCCCACCAGCGCTGAGCTTTCCTTGGAGGAGAGAGGGAGAAGGAACAGGGAGGCTGACGGCCACCCGCTTATTTCCAACTCTATGGGCATATAAATAGTTCCCACTTGGCAGTTTTTGTGCTTGGGCCATGTAGACTCTCTGTCTCCAAATTTTAGAAAGTGGCTGAGAGACTTGGCTAACCAGTGGTACTGGGCGTGAAGCTACTGGTGTACATACACTGGTCTACTGCAGCACACAGACAGAATCACACTGATGGCGGCCTTACACCAAACGACCTTTTCAAGCGCTTTCACTGTCGCAGACACGTCTCCAATGTCGGAACAAAATGATGAGCGATTTGCTAGAGTTGCGTCACACTCCGTGTCATAAAATTCAGTCCTAGCTATGTTCAGTCTGGAGTTAGCAGTTCACCGTACATTTCAGCTGAAAATTGTTAGCTTCAATCATATAAATCTGGCTGCAGTTCTCAATGTCTCCATTATCTCTCATACATAAGTGTCTGTGTGTGTGTCAAGCATCCCGGTTATATCCAAAAGTTCAAGCAGAATGTGACAGTGAGCAGATTACATAATGCATAAAGTAAACCTGCACCAATCATTCAAGCATACACAGTCATGGACACACTCACTAGAAACAGATGCCCTCATAAACATTTAACACCGCAAGGCATCATTTGCATACAAAATGAACAAACTCTACCACTTTTAGGATTCTGTTCAATCTAAGCTGGAGTTTGCTGTGACGTCTTCTGTTACTTCTGTCATTTTGGTAGAAATATTCCTGTGCCAAATGTCAGATTTTGAGTTTCAAAGCTCAATACTCCCCATGTGCCACGAGTCTTGATGGATAGGAGCATTTGTGCATGAGAGCGACTGAGTTATTTGAATATATAAACCTAGCCTCCATGTTGTTGTGTTCCAGCATGCTCTAGACACAGGACAGTACTCGACAAAGGCCTAAGTCACTGATGGATTTATTCATGAGACGCTCATCTTAATGTTGGGAAAAGAAAGTATATGCCTTTTTTGATGTGTTTTTTAGCATGTGTGCATCCTAGAAACTATTATCTGTAAAACAAAGCTTCGTAATGCTACAAATGATGATGATGCTTTATTTGCTCAGGACCAGCTGTTTGGGGAAGCAGCAACATGCGGTTTTGATGCAGGTCAGAGACTCTGACCTCTCGTCTACTGTAGTTACTCAACACAGTCAAAACGTTATTCTCAATTTTATGAGGCAATTCATTATTAACGCTCCATTTATGTTTTGTTGTTCCAAATCATTTGCCAGCAGACTGGTTCAGAATGGCAGCATTGCTGCAGATAATAAGGTGATTGATGGGCTCATTTCTTAATGACTGGTTTTTGGTTTCAGTTTGGCAATGTTTTGGTTCAGACAATCAGAAAATGCAGTTTTTCCCTCAAAAAGCTCTCTAATAATTTCTACACAGTTAAGATAGATTTTATTTTTTTTCCCTTTGTACCTACATTTTGTGATATTGTCTTGGTTGTCTTATGCTGCATTGTTTTTCTGTACTTATGAGAGCTGTACAACAAATTATTGGCAACTGTCAAAGATAATGTTGCATTTAAGTATTGAATTTTAAATGATATAACTGAATTTTATAGTTTTAGTTGCTATTAGACCCCCAACATTTGCAGAGCGATGTAGTGTATTGTATGTTCTAGCTATCTTTGCCTCTGTAGTTCCCGGTAAGGATGGAGTTAAACCACTTTCCAGTCTCAAATTGTTCACTGCTCAACAGTGTGCTCATGCATGTCATGCAGTCATAGTGTTCTTCAGAGAAGTGACATTCCACCTCTATTTAAAAACACCAGATGCCTGTCAGTCTCTCTCTCGCTCTCTCTTCTTGCCATACACCCTCTCGTGTCTGTAGACACACTTATGAAATGTGCATTTATTAAAGCACAGTGAAGCTGTGACTCCTTCCACAGACGACTCGGTCACACGTTGAGCAGCCAGTGGACCAGCTGCTGACTCAGCTGTGTACAAGTGAGGCTCTCTTGTCTCTGCGCTGAGTCAGTTGAGTAAAATGTTGCTTCAGCAGCACAACATGTATGCACTCCGGTTAAAACGACAAACCCAAGACATCAATGTACATTACCGCTGTTACGCTTATTTCGTGGACTAATTTGAAACGGGTGGAAAATATAAAAGATGCCAAGGTTAGAATCAAATAAATGGACTTTTTTCATCTTAAAGTTAATTGACATGTGTGGTGGACAAAATATAAGACCTGACATCACAATAAAGTTTTTGCTGTTTTTATTTAACCTGATGGTCATTTTAAAGGGCTGTAGTGTTAAAGAGGCCCTGTTTAGTTTTCTTGTAAACAAACAAGTCATGTTGATGTCTGGCATTGTGTGTATCCCTGAGCTCTAACAAATGTGTCGAGGGCATTTCCTTCCTCCTAAAACATTTGCAAAGCAGATTTTTTTATTTTTTTTATTTTATTATTTAGTATTTAATTCTAGCATTGTTCACATCCATGTTTACTGAACATTGGCATGTTGCCACCACCTGTAGATCAGTGGAATAGTGTGACACCATTGGTAGGACTGTGGATCGAATAGCCTGTGCGTCCTTGCGCAACAAAATGGGGGGGGGGGGAAACACAGCTCCATAGCGCTACCAGAGGTCTAAAACTCCACAGCAAACCTTTCAACACTAGAACCGCCAGGAGTCTCTGTATACCCAAAACTGCCAACGGGTAAAACGTACCCGCTATTGGAACGCATTGATTTTGTGAATATTTCTGCTATACGTTGCTCCAACACACTTTGCGCAGACATTCTGCACTGCACCTTGGGTGTGCACTTTCCACAAACCGCATCCCAGCACTTCAGGCATTTACCGAATGTTATACTGCGTTTGCCTTCCGCCTTCACCACACAGGTCATTTTCTCCTGCGCTCCTCTGCACCCGTGAAGGGCACGTCCACATGCGGTGGCTCTCTCGATGTCATCCACTCTGCGCTGTCATAGTTACAATCTAAACACAGTTTGAATTTAAATGCAGCATGCAATTTACAAAAAACGATTGACTATCGCAATGTTTTAATAGGCCTACATGATGATAATGATGTAGCATAAGAATCTAAGGTGTTCTTCCTGCTTGTTTGTTTCGGACTGGTGTGCATCCAAACAATTAGGCATACAAAAATATTTATTGAAAAGAAACAATTCTAATCATTTCAAAAATTCAAAGTAGACTTTTAGCCAACGAAAAACTGTATGATGATGATGACTTTTGTTAAACAATAGGCCTACACTGCTGTCAAAAACTCATACACCCTGCAGTTCAAAAATCACATAATGGGGGAGCTACACATCACCTGAAGGGACCGCAAAACACACCTGTGTCAGAGGGAAAGCGTGTAATAGTTTTGCCTCACTTTTCGTGAAGGCTCTGGATAGCTGTCAGATAATGACGTGTCGCTCGGTCATGAAACCTCTCCTTCACTCAATCCACAGAGCAAGTCTAATGCCTGTTTTGCATTCATAACTCTTATCCAAATTGGTGGTTAGGCTATGATTTGACACAGCTCTATCACGCAAGGTTGCAGACAAAATGCAGCAATAGACTGTTTATCTAAACAGGTGAAATGAATATTTGGGCGAAAATGACTGCGTTCTCTATCGGAATACGTGTTTTAAATCTGGCTCTCTCGACAGTTTTTAACAATAGGGGGTGCTACAAAATTTTTAAGTAAAGTGAAAGACTAGGGGATTGTATTGAAACAAAGTTACATACAATTGGAATAGAGCTGTAAATTTTACCCGTTGGCGGTTCTAGTGCTAACTAAATATCCTGTTATGTATTTTTAAGTTTTCTTTATCTGTGACCATTGTATGTACATAATGTGACTTACCTTACCTAAAAACTCACGTGCACCTATTGGTAATTGATTTCAAATTGATGTTACGTGTGTTTGCTTTTGTAAACGTAGTTTATAGTTCTGTTCTTGAATTGCTGGTGTATTGTCTGTAGGGCTACAAGGTGTTTTACTATGTTTAATTTTTGCACTTTAGCCTTAATGCAGTTGTGCTATTCCCCATGAGTATTGGTCACTAGAAAAGAAAAAATATGGAAAACCACAGAGGTGTCTTTTTTTTTTTTTTTTTTTTTTTACCACACTGCAGCCAAGACATTTGATCAACTAAAGGTATAACCAGTAGGCAATTTGAGAGGAGGATGTCACCCCCCCTTTTCAGCAAAATGTCCAAATTCTATCCCCCTTGTTAACCTGCCCAAAAGACACTCTGTGCTTTGTCTCGTAGCGGCGCTCCACATTTCCGCTTTTAATAATCGCCATGAGACATACTGGTTTTGAACGGTCTGTGGGAAGATAGAACATGTCCATTCTGGATTTAAAAACTCTGTTCTCACTGTACACTCGTCTCTTTTTAGAGCACGCCGTGTGAAATTATTTCTCTGTCTCCACCTCACTCACTGTCTCGACTCGAGGTCTGCTAAACCAGTTCCTTAAAGGATAGACAAGCTGCACTGGTTAAAATAGAGCAGACAGGGGGGAGAGAGTGCAGCAGCAGCATGACAGAGGTCCGATCATAAATGAACAGACCCTGTTTTTTTTGGGCTGTTCTCATTTGTTATTTTTTTCAAATAAAACAAATGTTTGCGCCATGATGCCCAGATGGGTCACAAGATAATTAACAGGGTAGGAAAGGTGAAAAAAGGCTGTTTCTGAGGTTGTGTATTTTTGGTTTTTTTTTAACAGTGTTTGCTTTGTTATGTCTCTATGAGGGAAATTTGTGACTTTGGACTCTATAAATATAATTGACTTTCTTTTTCAAGGGATATAGTAGATATTATGACCTCTTCTGGCTTCTGATAATGGTAAAGTGGAACAAATGTTAACTGTACAGAGCAGGAATGGTTATTTACAGAGCAGCATCAGTGAGTGATATTGTACAATACTTTTAGGGGTTGAAGGGTAAAGTCCATGATCCTGAAGGTCACAGGTTTCACCCTGGCAACAGACAGGTGCCCCTAAGCAAACTCCACTCCTCTAACATGCTAACTCTTTGAATGTCGCTTTGGATGAAGAGCTAATTGGAAGATTAAATGTATACTGTAAAACATGGAGGAGGAAACAGAAGACAAAGAGAATAAAGGAACACACTGAAGGGGGGTTACGTTGGAGAATGTGAAATCGTGAAGATGAGCAGAGCGGACAGTGGCTGTGACAGCTCGTGGGGAAAATGAATCGATGGGCGTAATTGATCTTGTTAACTTGAGGCAGTTGTTCGAGACCAGTTTGCCTAAGGCGCAGCCCAAAGCTGGGTCGGACAGGAAGAGAAAGAGGAAGGGAGATGGGAGGTGTGCGACTGATGATGAATGAGGGGACAGGGTGAAGTGCCAACTGATTTCATTAAATGCAAGATGAATTCAAAGTCATGAGAAGGAATCAAAAAAATACAGGACAGTGTGAAGACATAACGCGGATGTCTGGCAGACTAATACGCAGTGCTGTAAATGACCATGAAAAAGTGTGTGTTTGTGCAACAAGCAGGAGAGGTGGGCTTTGTTTATAGATGCTGAGCCGATTTCCTGTTTGTCTTGGCAGAGATCCGAGAGGCGTTTAAGGTGCTGGATCGTGACGGAAATGGGTTCATTTCCAAACAGGAGCTGGGTATGGCCATGCGCTCTCTGGGTTACATGCCCAGTGAGGTGGAGCTGGCCATCATCATGCAGAGACTAGACATGGATGGTGAGTTGCATGTGCACGCGCACACACACACACACACACACAAGGTGTAAAAATGTACTTTGCGATGCAGATTGGGTTCCTCCCTTTACACCTTACATCACACGCAGATAAGAAAGGGAACCTTTCTCCATGATAAAAACAAACACCATGAGGGGTAGTGTCTCATTAACAGGCAACTTTCCAAACATTTACACTAAACGACTGTTTTTCTATGCACTCTTGCCTGTTCAGATACACAAATTACATATTCCTGTGTTATGCATAAATCATTTTTTCATTTATTCATTCCATGAGTGTGTACTTATTGAAGTCACTCGCCATTTGTACTTGACAGACAAAGCCCCAAAGTCAGACTGACCCTGGGAGAGAACAACTCAAAGAAATGTGAGATTAATACAATGTACGCACACATGACATGGGGTTGTAAATCAAAGGGGGTTTTCATATTGCTTGTCCAAGTAGAACTCAACTGAACTGTATCAATGCATTCGCTGCAGCAGTTGAATCTGTGGGGACATGCATCACAAAACCGTGGTATAACAATACACCCGCAGTGCTTATGGTTTCCGCTGTCAAAACAATAAGATCTGAATCAGCTGAGGTTTGTTTCTGTAGCACCATCCTCACCTGTGACCTTTTTTAACCTTTTGTCCTCGGCGAGAACACTCTCAGCAGCAAGACACACACACGAGCAGCCCCTCTTCTTGTAGACCACATTTGTGCAAAGCCATCTGCATTACTGTGACATTTTAGAAAGGATAGACTTTTTAAAATTGTATAAGGCGGGGTGGGAAAATGTAATATGCAAATTTCAGATCAGTGGGAAAATATTCAAATTCTTCATGGTGCTATCACAGCCTTTGATAAGTGCTTTTCAGTTTCACTGTGGAGAGAGAAATACTGTAAATATTCAAGGCTGCATATTAAAGTTTAAGGTTAGACAGCCTTTATTCCTCTTCTGACTCATCCGTTTCAGAATCTCAGGAGACCAAAGCTGCTGTTGTGCCTGAGGGCCGGGTCTTGTTGCATAGTCTGCTGCGACTTGCAGAAGCAGATGAGGCTACTTTCGGAGCCGACGAAGGTCACAGCAGCTTTTGTCTCAGGAAGTCTGAAGTGTAATGCTGTATTTATTTATTTATTCACTTGGTTCTCATTGTTCTTTCTGCCTCTGTGTATTGAATCTAAGTTTGTTGGGGTTGTTGTTGTTGTTGTTGTTTGGAAAACCTCTTTCCGATGAAATGACCCAGGTCAACTTCTTTGTATTGATTGATGTCATTAGTCAAATACTCTTTATTTAGGTGTTATTGAATCGGAGACATGGCTGGCTGCCTAGCAAGGGCTGTGTCTTTGCGCTTATTAATTTGCCAAACTTCTGTTCTGATGAAGACAGCTCGCTCAAATATGATCCGATAGGTTCAGACAAACCAATGAAGAGAGAGGCCCACACACTGACATCATGTCTAGAGAGGCTTTATGGTGCAAATCGTCTCTCTGATTTACATAATAGGGAATACAAAGAGACAGTACTAACATGTTGTGTACCCCTAAATTAAGATACAACCAGTGGCAGTTGGCCAGCAGGAGGCTTCCAATTGCTTTCTCACATGCAGGCTTTGTCTATTATAAGCTATAACCCTCAAATAACATAGTCCCTGATGCCTATATGTGTACAATTTGAAAACTTCGGTGGCCACAAGTGACGCACACAGTTCTGACCTGGGGTCGCTGAGAAGAGCAGGCAGAAAGCAACACAGAGTGCACAAACAAAAAATGATGCCTGTTGAATAGCTTGAAAGATGCTATAATCAAACAAACCTTCTAAGGTAAAGGCTTTAATGATAGTCCATCATGCAAATAAGATACAAGAAATGAATACTGAACTGCATTTAAGATCATTTTCACTATTTTCTCAGGTTACTAATAGATGAAATGATTAATCAATTGAATCAAGAAGTAAATTGTAAGATGAAGGGAAATAATCGTTAGATGTAGCCCTCATTCATTCATTATCTACTCGTGTATATCCACATGGAAACGCCAGGGGGCTATAACCAGTCCCAGCCCACACTGATTGGATGAAATCTGTTACATCGACAAATATGAAGTGTGACAAACCTGGCGTGTTTTTGGGTTATTTACGGAGCACTTGACGTTATCTTCTCATATGCATGTGCGTTGACAACATAGCAAAGAGCCTGTGAGGAAAGGGACGCGACATGGAGGGGAGGACGGGCATTAGCAGATGAATGAGCATGGATGATAGAGATTGTATCTTTGCCAAGTGGGCAGCTGTGAGGATTGGATCTTCGGTCACAGCCATCGATTCTGAGCCCAGCGGCCAAGTCCAGCTGATATCTAGGAGATACTGATCTCATCTCTGCTGTCAAGCCAATCCATGTGATTGTTATTGAGCTCTGCATGCCCTTCATGGAGAGGTGTGATTACTCTTCTTTGTTCCAGATCACAGCATTGCACCAGCCTTTGTTTTTAAGTATAGATCACGCATGGTGTTCTTTTTCTTCTGGCGTTCATGACCTTAATTAGACGCTCTGAGTTTGGGTCTGTGTAGGCATAAAAACCACCGTCATTTAGTTTTTATACCCTATTGTCTGTAATCCGACTTGTTTGTCTTTAACTAAAGGGAGCAGGATTTCACATCTTTCTTAAATAATTCATCGTCCTGTTTCAAGCTGAAATGGGCTCGTGACATAACAGAGGAAGCGACTGGTCAAAAGCAGGTGCCTTGGAATATGACATACACAGAAAGTGACTCAGTGACTTTGCGCACAGTGTCGAGAAAGAAACTGCAGATACATCAAAATGAGAGCTGGCATGCAATCATCGTGTGTAAGGAAAAGCAAACTTTTGCTTTTAGGGTTAACCTCAAATATTCCAGAAAAATGTGTGGTTTTTTTTATATAATTTTTTTTGTTTTAGGAAAATCCTACTTCTTCCGTTACAGTGCCAGCATGCCCCAGAGCGGCTGCCACAGTCAGCTCAGCAGCAGAGGTGTAGGAAGGGGCAGATTAAGTTGTCCTGCATTGGTACCTTTCCACTGACGAGGTCCCAGCCTCATCTGGGTAGAGCAAGTGGGAAGAAGAAAAGCAAAATAAATTTACATCAGGGACGTAGAAAAACATGAGACAGCAAAAAAGAAAGGAGCGTGAACAAACTGGGGTTTGAAAGAATGAAAGATAGCAAATGATTCTGTGTCTTCGCTGTGCAATTACGGATTTTTCTCACTTAAGGTTCCACTGATCAAAACTTTGAATTAAATTATATTAAAGTGTGTGAGCGGTCTGTCAACCCCATTATTTTAAACCCAAAAATCTGAACTTGCAACTAGTTTTGTTAAAGTTTCCTTAGCCTATAATCAACAGCAAGAGCTTTCAGTGCAGGTTTGGTTTTATCTAAACAGACCGATAATAAAACCAGACAAACTCTGCAGGGGACGCAAAGAAACCTCACCAGGCGTAAAAAAACCCCAACTCAAGTCTATTCAACCACATCAATAAATCCGTGATCTGTTAGTTTGAATGTGTTGCTGTCTGCAAAGTTTTGATGATTTCTTTTGGCAGCAGCAACTACAAAATCAGCAGGCTCCCAGATCAGCACTATTGGAATCAATGTGCGCAGCAGGAACTCATGTTGTCAGTGATACTGTAGCTCTATACTTTGATCTGCTTCATATCCAGCATTATAGAGCTAATCAAAGCTCAAGGTTTTTAATTATCTCTTGTCTCCGAAGTATATGGTATATTGAACTGTGTGATTTGAAGCGTGCTGGCTTTAGATTATAACAAGGCCACAAACCGCATTCATATTTTGCTTTAGGCCCAAACACAGGGTGTAATAACTAGGTTTCTACAAACACATTGTAGGAAAAAAACTGCAGAAACCTTTTGCAACCCCAACGGCTGCAATTATGTCTGTGCTACACACTTATTTAATCCAGGTAAGGTTCATTGCTACGTCCTCCTTTCCCCTCAGCACTCGGCTTCACTTTCATGCAGTTACACACATTAAGCTGCAGACTGTTAACTAGTGCTCTGCTCAGGGGCACATCAGCCATAGTTGTTCAGGACAGGAACATCATTTGTCATTCACTCTGCCTTGCCTCTCACTCCAAACCAATAAAGGGATACGAGCGAGATTGTGTTCATGCTGTCTGAATCATTTCCACTGTATTGGTAAAGTTGAGACTAACAAGCAAGATAAGAGAGTTGGACTAACGCTAAGATCCACACTCGAACATGAAAATGCTGCCTGTCTGTTGCGGCCTGGATAAGGATTGGGTTGGGACGAGTTTTATTTGGTTTGTTATCATCAGGATGGGTTTGGTCTCAACTGATTTAGTGTCATTTATAACCAGCAACTAATTTGACAAGTGTTGTAAACAGTGCAAGTGTCAGTACAATATCGCCTGTCAATAATCTGTTCTTGTTTCTTTTTTTCTTTTTCTTTTTTTTTAATTGTATCAGGTGATGGACAGGTTGATTTCAATGAGTTCATGACGATCCTTGGACCCAAACTCCTGTCATCTGAAACGAGAGAAGGGTTCCTGGGCAGCACAATAGATACCATCTTCTGGCAGGTAAAACTTTATTATCTTAAACATATCTCTTCTGTCAGTCATGAATTGAACTGGATGTGGAGAAACGGATGCTGTATGTCTCCGTTGACAGATAATCACTGCGAAGTAGAGCAGGAAAAGACGCAATTTTATTCTTCAGCCTTAGAGTTTTTGCATTGACACCAAACCAAAATATTGGAAAGCTTTTGTCAAATGAAAACGGTTTTATCCAGGTGTGGTTCAAATAAGCAGTCCCTGTCTGCTGTACTTAAAAAAAATATGTTCACGGGTTTACTTCATGCAAACTCGGTTGTAATTCCACTGCGTCCTGCGCCAGATGTGAAACACACCTGAAGTAAATACCTAATTGGTTTAAAGTCATTTAGTTGTTCGTATTAAGTAGTGCGTCATTATGTCTGGTACAAATTACGGTGACCCAGAAAGGGACATTTTGATCTAAAGAAAGAATCTCTACTTAAAGACTGGAGTATATGGGTTTCCCGTTCACAAACAGTCAAGCGAGCCTGCCCAGCAGGGGGACATTTTCAGTATTTAGAAATAAGGCAATTACTTGGAAACTAATAAAATGACTGTTTTTAGAGGTGAATTTGTATGCAACATTCATCTCTGCATTCTGTCTGTCAGCTCTGGCTAACTGACGTCATACATATTAACGGACAGCACCGATTAAAAGCACAGAAGTGGGGTGCCCCAGTACCTCACCTGGTGAGTGTGTACCATTTAGGGTAGAGGCCTAACACAAGTACCGATAACGTAGAAAAAAAAAGTAACATTCCTGCTCTCTGACTGCTGCACAAGTTAATGGCACAGATGCACTCATTCTGGTTTTTATATTCGTGACATTAGCATGAATGAAAATCCTGAATGAAACAGTGGGAGCTGTCTTATCGTTAAACAGGAGTCCCCCCCCCCCCCACACACACACACACACACACACACTTTTAGTGCAAAAACTGCACCACCTTCAGAAAGTCCAGGTCTCTGACTAAATAGTGTTGCAGAAATGAGTCCTAAAACCCAGAAATTAGTTAGCATTTTAGCTCTTCCGGTTCCTCGACTCGGGAATGGGTTTTTGGTGGTTAATGGTTGAAATAAGGGCTGTGGTTAACACAAGCTTAAGAGATTTTCACGTTTTGTTCTACAACATAAAATACGTCAGTACTCATTTTTGCATTTGGAAGCTTTTACGTACTTAAGGCGGTTTCTAGCGGCTAAATGAGACTACAGAGGTTGTCGGGGACATCGTGTGAAGTTTGTGTGACGTATTATACATCCATGGTTTATACTCGCACTCTTGCCAAACTATTCTAGGTCTAGTCACTTTTGTAGAAGAGGTAAGCGCGTGAATTCATAGAAGTTGGAAGCTTAGTGGTGGTGAGGTTGAAATCATACAACTGCGTTGTAGTACATTTATAGCCTAACATAAGATATATTTATTGCTACGTTCATTTGTGAAGATTTTCTTGGTGAACAAAGCGCGCAAGTGTCACAAACTTCTGTTTGCCACGGAGCTTATTTTCTGCAATCATCCAAAATCCAATGGAGAAATCCTATTGGCTTTTTGTCGAGGGAACCAGAGCGATACGAATTTCTGGGTTGACCTACAAATAAAAGTATCATCCCTGAAACGCTGTATCGCTGAAGCCAATAGCTAAATGTGCAATCTGCGCTAACAAGGAGCTTTCCTTCTAAGGATAATTAACATTTTTCACCAAATACTAAACAAAAACGCACAAACAACTTCACACGTCCGTTTTCTCAAACTCTGCCAGACGTTCGAGGATTTTATGTTGCTGAAAAAGAATACTTGTGCTCAGAAGAAATTTGGGTTTTCGGACTGAGGTTGTTCGGTCAAAGTGTGACAAGCCCAGAGTTTTCTCTACTTTTCTGTACTAAAGCAATCTATAAATTCGGTTAAAGCAAAAACTACTTTATTTAACTCAGTTTCCATTATTTTCACTGTGTCTGTGCGCTTTCGAAGGACAGTGCAAAACAAATGCTTGATATACAGCATCTGACGACCTCAGAGTGATATTGTGACTGATGTGACCCAGACAGATGTGCCTTTGGACAGCCATAAGGGTTTTGAGACCGTGAAGAGACTCAGTGGCATAAGAAACAAACGACAGACAAAATGTCAGTACGGGAGTGAAATAGACGAGTGAGTGAGACCGAAAGTGATGAATGTGCAGACAATAGAGTGAGTGAGAGCATGAATGCGAATGATGACAAATCGAGCAGGTGTGAGGGAAAGAACAGGACATCTGGCACCGATAGTAACACTTGGCAAGCCCGTCCTCTTGACGTAATCATCGGCTTGACCTGGGCCTTTTCTCTGGGGCAGGAGCTTGTGGTTTACACAGCGAGAACACGAGTCTTTGGAGGTATGAGTGCAGGCTGGGTATTTGTGCTGCCAGCCCCATTTGGCTGCTGCAATGACCTTGGCTTATGCAGGAGAGCGGTTGGCCTGAAAAGGTTTTTTTTTTTTTTTTTTTTTTTTTTTCCCTTCCAAGTAAAGCTGGTGGTTGTTGGTTGGGGTTTGTTACGTTTACACTTACAAACCCACATTTCCTTTCTGATTAATTCAAAGAAGCAGAAGCAGGAATCTGCAGCAAACCCCTCATCTGATGTGTGGAGCATTATGCAGAGGAACATAACTTACCCAACCCATGATTTATCATGATTATTTCTCCAAATGCCTCACAGATGAATAGTTGCTTGAGGTATTACAGTCGTGTGCTTACTTTAGTTTTTTAATGGACTGTGGTGTATGACTTGGCCTCTTTCTGCATATTCATTATGTGTTCGGTCATCCTGCTTAAATATCTGTTAGGTAAAAGTTCTCAAGTGTTTCTAAGCTTAAGACTGCTGGAATAGATGGATACACATTTTGGCTTTACACCCTGGTGGGTAGGCTACATCCACACAATTGCCCTGTCCTCTTAAAACTAGCAAAACATTCTTATAAAACATTGCGTTTGCTCAGTAGGACAGAACATGCAGTTTAACTTGTGTGTGTGACAATAGAAGAATGGAAATGATCTTAGCAATGCAAGTATACATGAAGAAAAATAACACTTTCTGCTCAAAAGCCCACCCAACAGTTCAGCAAACACTGAATAAACCATCAACCAGGACAACTCATGCTGCTGCCTCATTATGTCACACTCATCAAAATTCAGATACTACACCGGACTTTCAATCAACAAATCCTGAAAGCTTATAAGAATGAATTTTCCTTAGTGCCAACTAACAGGATTTAAGAGAATATGCATAATATGTAATTAATATGTAACCGAATATAGTGTGTTGCAGAAATTACTTTCTTTATGGCTCCAAACTTAAAAGGCCTGATATCGAATGACCAGCTTTTTGGTTTTATTCTTGAAACCTGCACTGTTCAGTGTTATATTAACATGAAATACAATGACTGTGTGTAATGTGAATGAGGCTGTAGAGATGAGCCAACAGTAAATTATCAGCCAATTCTGCAGGCTGACCTTTTTTTATTATTATTATTTTTAAGCCTCTTTTAGCTCATTGATTTGGTTTTATGGCACATTTACCGTATGGTTCTGTCTTGCAGCTTCTATCAGCCCTTTTTTTTCTAACAGCAGAAGGGAGCGTGTTTTAACAACACAACACGAACAAGAGCTGTTAAAGTCTTTCCTGAGCTTTGCTGCAGTACATTCATTTAGCACATCTCATTTTAATGATCTGCCTTTTGAAGAATAAGAACCCAATACAATCATCTTGAAGAATGACCCGTTCGGCCACAGTGCATAGAGCTGTTAGACGATTCAAAGCAAGCAGTAATTGTTGTTTTTCTTCAGTTACCTTTTACATTCATCAACGAAAGCAAAGCAGACACTAAGGAGTAAGAACAAAATGCTCGAAGCTGTTTAATAAATCCACAAACCATCTGTAGCGTTGTGACCGATCAGCCCTCTTTACAGCAAAATCTGAGTCACTATGAATACCCAACCTTTTCCATAAAACATGAATCATGACAAGCACACGACGACAACGCAACGCTGAAAGCATTTAGCTGGAGGGGTTTTGTGTAACCCTTATTAAAATCCAGTTATTGACAGTGTTTCACAGATTGCATTTTCCTCCATCTGGCATTTTGTAGGATTTTACCATTAAGTATTTATTTTTCCCCAGCCGCAGTTGTCAAAGTTTGTCTCCGTCAGAGCAGAGCAGGATTTGTACTTAGGAGTGTGACACGAGCAGATCTCGTCTTACTCGTATGAACCTCGCGTATCGTGTTCTGGTTCGGCCTTCTTGAACCATGAGAGCAGTTCAGTTCCTGTCTTAGCTGAGAGATTTTCTCATTCCACTAATGTCAGGCAAAGTGTCACATCCTCACCAGCTGGAGTGATGGGATAATGATTCACTCGCTGTCACACACTCACCTTCCTACTCGCTCGTATCTGCTCTTGCGCAGTTTGTTAATGTATCTCATTATCCCGTCTGGCTAATTATAAGCTTGTAATTGAACAACTGCAAACATTTTATTTTCCTCTGCTTTTGCTAATCCTCAGCAGCATGATTAGCAAAAGGCTTCATATATAATGAACACACCATTGGACTTCCATAAAGACATTATATAACTTTCTGTTACAATTAATCTCTAGAATAAGCATCTATTATATAGATTTACCTGTATTTCTTACTTTGGTTTCCTCGTGCCACATGCGAGGACTTTATTCTGGTGTGTGATGAATCTTGAATGTGTGTGCAATACACTTTTTAGAAGATCAAGTCTCCTCTGTGCTTTTAATTACAGGTCAGTGTTACTTATGTTGTACTAATTAATCCCTGAGCGCGATTGTGACTCATCATTGAGATGGTGATTTATGCCATGTAGCTCTCCAAGTGACCTGAGCACGGTGAGGTTCACAGCAGCTCCAAATGAGACTGGAGCAAATGCAGATCGTACTGTATAAGTGCTGTCATAATTCAGAACTCCTAAGCCATTACTAGTCAAAAGTCGTAACTTCTCAAACGCAGCGTGTGTTCTGTCTGCTTGAGATTTATCACATGGTTTCACTTGTGGAGAGCGGCGTGTGTTGAACTGGGTTGATGATCATGTTGGTGGTTGTGTTGTTGTTCTAGACACACTGTATATAACATTTGGGCCTCCTGTTCTCTCTCTTTCAGTTACTGAAATACAATATCATGATATTGTTTTTTAGCTTTCCTTTTAAGGTCGAACGTCATTTGTATGGCAGGGACTCCAAAACAAAACATTTATTTTTTTTTTTAGGAGGTTGTCTGGATCACAATGTTCCAAAATCAATACTGGATTCTCATTCAATGCACTGCAGCATCCTGCGAAACGCTGCACCAGTTATTTTTTACTTTTTTTTTTTCCAGTCATGAACTCCGAGACGCTGATGGTAGTTTTCCTGAATTTGTTATACCGTAAGCCATGCAAGCAGTTTTTGGTGGGCTACGTCATGAAATGTCGAAACACTTTACAATACAGTAGTACTCAGGAACGAGTGAGCAAAGAATCGGGTAAAATGTGATGATAAATCATTGAGTAGTTCCTGAATAACCTGGAATGACTCCACATTGAGGATTATAGAGTAGGTGCTGAGTCACTAGAGAAAAGACTAGGAAATACTATATTAATGAATCATTAGGTAATGATTAGTTTCTAAATATCTGTGAACTGGAATAACGACCACTTCATGAGTCGCTCCTGATTAACTGTGAACAAGCCGCTGGCAGGCACAGCCTAGTAACTCATTCATTAAGAACTACTTAATCATTAGTTACACTTTTTTTGCCCCCGCAAGAACAGACATCATACGGAGTAGTGACGAAGTAGTCATGAAGTAATAAAGGACTACTATGTATTACTTTACTTTGTTCGCAGTTCATTTATTATCAGGTCGTTCCTACTAACATTTGTGTGTATCATATTGTAAAGTGTTATCTGAAATTTTGTACAGACCTTCAAAGCCAGACCTGACGGCGGCAAATTTCGATTCCATCTTGTCCAACGTTAAGTTCATAACAGCACCTCAAAAACAACCAATGAGTTAAGCCTTAGTATCCTCCTCTTCCAAGGGTGTAGGAGAAACTAGGGTGGCCGCGAAACTCGCAAAAAACACGAACGGCCCTATCTAGAGCCAGCGTTGGGTTTGTCCGTTCTGGGCTACTGTAGCAACATGGCGACCTCCACGGAAGGGCACCCGCTCCCTATGTAGATAAAAAAACCCCATCTTATTCTAAGATAACGAAAACATAGCAATTCTTTTTTACAGGTGATTATAAACTAATGAAAACATACTCGTAAAAATTATATTCCATTTCTGCCAAATTAGCTCCTCCTGAATGTTACACACTGGACGTCTTCGAGTGAGAACCCCGCCAACTCCGGCTGCCGTTGCGGTGCTTTGCGCGCACCCCAACTTCCCCCAGCTAACAAGTCCCGTTAGTTGACGGTAATAATCAAATTGATGATAATCCAAAACTCTAAATATGTCTTAAAGTGACAGTACAGACATTAACCAACACTTAAGTGTGAAAGCGAAATAGTTATTGAAACAAACAAAACAGTTTCTTCAATATTTAGCACTTTTTAACACGAGTCTCTTGCCTTCTATCTGATAGATTTGGATGGCCTTAGTAGTGAGTTGTGTTTTAATGAGGCCAAAATATGTTTTAACTTCAACTTGTGGTGGTCATCTCAAGCTCACCCCATCTCTGTTGGACATTTATTGCTGCTGATATATCATTTTACTACGCTCATAGTTAAGTTGTTTGTATTCCTTTTCAAATAAATGCCCAGAATCAGCAGTGTTTATTTAAGTCTAGGCAAATTTCATTCTGTTCAGAAACAGACTCAGTTAAGCAATGAAAGCAATACCAGGTCTGCTAGGAATTTATCGTTGTCTCATCTTTCCACTAAATTAATAGAAAAGTATCAAAGAGTCGGCTTGCTGAGCAGTCTCAAAAATGGTAACTCTATCAATAAAAATCAACGCTCCCCATCCATATTGTTCTGTGGAGACCTGTGTTTCTGCCAAAGTGTGAGGCTCGCTGAAGTATTTAGTACCCTCTCAACAGTATCTTGTTTATTATTGACTGGTGGTTTGAAAACATATCGGTTTATGTCCACGCTCATGAGGAAGACGAAATACTCCTGTGTGTTTGTAATTAAAAATGTAAGAGGGCATTTTTTCCTGCACAACGGATGCTGAAGTGGAGTGTGCCAGGCTTGTGGTTGTTTTCCAAAACTCCAAAAATTAGCATAGACACTCTGATGGCATGTCAAGAAATTAGAGGGCCACTTGATGGAAGAGTTTCGTCAGATATCTACTGCTATCTAGAAAACGGTAACAACAAACATTATGTTTGAGCCCATCATTTTACACCCTGATGTTTGCACTGGGAGGCATCCATCACAGACAAGGTACTGTAGAGAGGAGATGTTAGTACGAGGTACTAAGTGTTTTGTTTATGGCACCGTTTTCCCTGCTTTGGTGAGATTGTGTTGGTGGCCCCGCCTCAAAATCCTAACCTACTCATTACACTCAGATCATAATAAGTGCAGCGTTGATGTTTTTTGTTTAGGTATGACAATTTGCCAACCGTATTGCAAAGAAAAACTGATCCATCCCCCCCTGACTCTCTCTGGCACATCCTCAGTTGTTGAGTGTGTGTTGGTTTCCCTCATATTTTCACAAACTAATGTTCCCGTAAAGGGCAATGAAATCATGCAAATCACCACGCTTCATCTCTTGTAGCTGTGAGCTTTTTCACGGAGACTTCTGGCTGTTTCAGAATTTTCTTTTACATCCCTATCATTGCCCTGTATAAGCGGTCCAGGACCATGTTGGTCCAGTGGATCCACAGCAGATTAAGACGTCCAACTTTCATATCAAATTGGGTTTACTGATTGCTCTGCATGGAGACATGCACTCAAACAATTTAGCTTTGCACTCCTATAACACTGTCCGACTCAAAATGCAGCAATCAATATATCATCTTTTTTTATTCCATGCATTCTTGTTAAAACCTGGTGCCTGCATTGCCAACAATGCAAACAAAGACTAATGTGCTTGTTGTTGAGTCTGCCTACGAATCATGTTTACCTCAGGTAAACTGACAGCCAGAAGAGAGGACTGATTAGGGGTCGCACACCATTTTAAAGGAACAGCAAAGAGTGAGACTACTATAAAGCGATTTGCACTATAATCATTCTGTGTGCTTTGTGAGTGGACGCCCACTTTGAATAAGATTAGATATTGCAGCCCTCAGGAGGAATATTTATGGAAAATGAATTTCCTCACACAAAAACAAAGTTGGATTGTTAATATCAGGCTTTCTGGTGGATCAATCAGTCTTTTTTTTTTTTAAGCTTTTGGCACGCTGCACAAAGCTTTACACCCTTAAGAAGTTTTGTTCTGATTACTCTTTTGTTCATTTGTGGTTTGTTTTGCTTCTGCTCAGAAATTTTGAGAAGAAAATATATAAAAGTACAGTGGAGAAAATATATCCACTGTATTTCCATTTTTTTTTAAAACCAAATTTGAAGTTACATTCATTTTCCTTAAATTGTAAGTTAATCTACACTGTATAACGTACGATTTATGAGACATAGCGGTTCGTGTCAGAGCTTTACAATATAAATAATAGCCATATTAGGTTTCTTTTCAACTAACATAAGTTTGGAAATAGATCAGGTGGCCATTTTCTTAGATGCTAAAGATACTGGATCCCAGCTTGACAGTTTTAACGAAGATGTGTCTCAAGGTTTCTGGTTGTGTTAACCAAGTCTAATTAAAATGAATCTTCCTCCAAAAATACAACTTTTTTCTTTTTTTTTTAAGCTAATGAGGAAAAACGGGGGCAGAGAGTTGGGAGTTGGTTTCTCTTTGGAGTGTGTTTTGGAGTTCAGATGTCAGACGGAAGAACTACAGAGAGGTGTGAGGAACCCTGAGTCTAATGAGCAGATGCACTCAGCTCACAATGATCCTTCCAAATAGACAGCACAAGTGATATGGCTTAGTTTGTTTTAGACAGCATGTTGGAAAAAGCTTATCCCATTTTAAAGAGTAGATCAGCTAGGAGTGTAGCAGTCTGTTTACATTTTGTCACTGTCAGTTAAATACCTTGTATCTTCAATTTTGATGATTTTAATGTATTCAAATAAGTTGAATGGTGACAGGCTGCTTCGATGATATGATACTCTTCTTTTAAGTCCCCAAAGGCTCAAAACGGTCATCAAACTATCACAAAACCTTTTCCTGCTGACTACTGAAATTTGTACATTTGGTGCAATACAGGGTTTCCCCAATGACAACAAAGACATAAAGCGAAGTCTAAAAAATCAGATGCCACTTTTGAAATGTAAACGGCGATAAGTAGTTCCTAAAGCTATTCTTTGGTCTTACAACACTGCAGGTTTTCATCCTTTTCATCTATTCAGGGACGGATTTTCAGAATCTGATGAATTGAAGAAACTGGCTGATCCAGTGGAGAACTAGCAGCATCAGTTTGGGACACGTGAATAAAGAGTTATTCATCATTCAAAATATGAACTGCTACGGCTAGTCACCATTTAGCATGTTGTGTGACCTATTACTGCTTTGAAAAACTTCCACATTTAAAGACTCAGGTTACCTGTAGTGTAAAAGGATCTGGTTTTAGACTTGTGCTTTGAGGTCTTTTTAATCCCTGCTTCCACCATTACGACACTTGGCTGTTTTAATATGAAGCCTCTGCCTCCTTCAAGCTTTATAAATGTAGACTTTCATCCTATATCAAATCCATTAATCTTCCTTTTTTTTGTCCTTTGTGTCAGGGCACAATTTTTGAATCATAATGAATTTTGAAAGGAGTCTGAATAATACATGAGCCACAATGACTTTTCTAGAAAGAGGTGAAAGTAGGCTAATATTTGTGATGGCCAGTGCAGAGTTAGCCTGAGGGCCTCTGTGGAAAAGGAGAGTAAGTCATGTTCTTTGTAATTGTTTCTGTGCTATGGCTGTCTTTAGGGCATACAATATCATTTAATGCATTCATTCCCAGAAAAAAATGTAATGTAATGTGATTCCTCAAAAGCATTATAATCTTCCACAAATGTATGTGTTATTTGAGTAAAAATGAAAATGCAATTTCCATTTTCACATACTTGCATACTTCTATGACTATATTTAAATGGAAAAGCGGTTTCACATTTACTTTGGTGGTACTACACACATGAACAAAACAGCAGTTGCTCAAGACGGTTACGTCCTAGCTGAAGAAGGCCCGCCTTGATGAGAGCGCTGACAGATTGCATTTTTATTATCAAGGTGACTCCAAAAGAGCATGGTGACATGTAGATGATATTGAAAAGACTGGCGACGCGGTTTTGTTTATTGCACTTGAATAGTGTCCACTGTACAGCAGCTCAAGTCTTAAATAATGAATTGTCAAATACGGTTTTCATCTTCAAATTGTTAGAAAATTCAATTTACTTTTTGATGATGTCCCCTATACACTTCCATATGAGATAAATAATGATTGTATGTCTCTGTGAGCTGAAGATAATTTTCCATCTTGGTGGAAAAATAATTTACTATAAAAAAAAATGTTTGTATTTTTGTGATACATTCAAGCAGCTGTGGCTTTGTGGCAGAGCAGCGGGTCGTCCACCAATCGGAAGGTCGGTGGTTCGATCCCGGCTTCCCCCAGCCCATGTGTTTGAGCAAGATACTGAACCCCAAATTTCTCCTGAGGGCTGTGCCTTTGGTGTGTGTGTGTGAATGGTTAGACTACGTTATACTGATGGGCAGTTAGCTCCTGCCATCGGTGTATGAAAGTGATGTGTAGTGTGAAGGTGCTTTGAGCAGTCGGAAGACCAGAAACACTTTATTCAAGTACAGTCCATTTACCATCTAGGGGTGGGCAAAATTCCTTAAACCTGCAGTTTTGTCTCCCCCCCTTCTGGCAGTGAGAGTTATTACACAAACACTGTCGACGCCTGCTTATGATGTATTCCTACAGTGAGCTCGCCCCAGGCTCGTGGTCAGAAATAGTTACAAAAATCCAGAGACCTTTCCACAGTTCAAAGACAATAATAAATTTTTTTAGGTTGAGTAAATGTAATAACTACTCCAATTTTTTATTTTTTTTACCTCTCCAAGAGCAGGAACGCGACCTCTGTGTCTGCCCTCAGTCCCTTCTCTTCTTTCAGCGCTCACCAACGAGGACGACGGTGATGCATGCTTGTCCTCAGCGTCAGAATGCAGAGAGATTTACCTGGCAGTGACGGGCTTAATCAGCATTCTGTGAACTGATTTGGCAAAAGGCTTGAACGTAACGGATGCTCATTTGTAAAAGTCCCACATTGCAGCTTTAAAATAACATTATAGTGTTGCAGAGGATCTTTGCGATAACAGTATTCCTGACACCGAAAATACTAAACAAATACATCATTACTTATTACCAGTGTTGGGAGTCAATCAATAGATATCAATATAAGCAGCCTCAGGCCAGTGCTGTGCACGTACACACACTAACGAGAATGAACACAGGTGGTTGCATTTATTTCGAATTAAACTTAGTTCAGGATTCCACATATAATAAATAACTAAATCCAAGATGTGTTTCAGAAAGCCATCTGTAAGCCAGTCGTATCTTTTGGGGGTTTTTTTGGGGTTTTTTTCCAAGATACGGCTATTCTACATTGCGATTTCCTTCAGGCTTTATTTATGCCCTGCCCAGGAAACCAGCGCGACGTCAATTTATCAATGTAGACTTCATGTTTGATTATCAGCAGTGTAACTCACGAGAACTGCCCACCAAGAGAATTAAGGTGCCAGTGTTCTCAAAATAGTATAATAAACCTTTTATGTATTTAAAGTTTGATTTATAACTTTTTTTAATCTAATGGTTGGTTGTCGCTTTTATTCATCATATGGTACGTTTAATGTAGGTGATTTTATTATTTAGCTCCATATTATCCATTCATCACCGCAGCCATTCAGACATCATTTCCATCTCGTAGTGGCACAGCAGGGTTCCCCTGACTTATATGGTCCTCTTTCTCTCTTTGACGGCGTAAAAGGTGTGACAGACTTTGGATATGTTCATTTGCTACCTAATGATACTTTTGATTGAACATCCACAATTATTATCTCATTTCACCCTCAGTGGTCGCACATATGTAGGCATAATTGAAGTTTCCCAAACTGAAACGCTAAATTGCTGAAATTCAAACTCTAATGTCCCCTGAAGAACTGCTGTCAGTAATCCTGCTTCAGGCAGGTAACATGAGATAAGTCCGTACTTCTCTGACAAGCAGATGCTGGGTGTCTGAAGGATGCAGGGCCACCATGCAGGCTGTAAACATGCTGTAAGGGCGTCCACATGCCTGCTGGGACGGCAAAGAAGGGAGAGAACTCATATTTGCCAGGCGTGGTCTTGAATAGCAACGAAGGTGGGACGTGACGTTACAGACAGTTAATCAACCCCCACGCACACACAAGCGCACACGTCCTCCCTTCCCCTCCATGACCATAATCACCCTCCTTCAAACGGTCTGATCTAGTTTCTGCATCGTCCCCCTAATGTGCTCCTCCTCAGATTCCAGCTCAGAGGTTGGGAGGTGAATTCTAGAGGATTATCAAAGTGAAAATGACTCAATTTGTCTCACTCGTGCCAAGTGCTGCAGTGCTGTTTGGCCACGGATCAAAATGATGCTCTTTTCTGGCATGAGTCTTCTCCGACTGAGGTCTTAAGGAGGTGTTAAGGACAGAAGATTTAAATTCCAGTTTATTTATTCTCTGGTTCCTTAAGATTTCCATCATCATGGCAGCAGATTCTAGTCCTGTTTTTTATTTTTATTTTTTTGTGTTGCGGAGGCATGTTTTCTTTATACTTGGATTAAAGGTTTATCCCATTTTAAGAATAGAGCAATTAATACTGAGGTAAAGTTTTAGTAAAAGAAACCCTTGGAATGCATTTCCTACAGAGCAGACGGACTCTTTGCCGCTCAGTTTCCATCACACCTACATGCTCTGCTTGAGTGCTTGGTCATATACAAGGCCCTGTACAAACCTGTGATGGTTTGGTCAAGGCCGGATGTTGTACAGATACCAGAACCTTGGACCTTGGCTCAGCTTTGGGATTGCCACACTGAAAGGTTACTGCAGGGGGAACATCACCATGGGTGCAGGAGGAACTCAAAACACAAACACAAATAATGCAGGATATACACAGCGCACACAGTAAGCGCTAAACTAAAAACCTTTTTGATTAATTGTCCAGAATTCAGTATGGATGTAAATGCGGTGAGTCAGTGGTGAGAGTGCTGAGCAGTACAGACTTACTGTACGCTTCAATCGGGCTGATAGCTCTCCTCCTCCCTCCATCCATCCATCTTCTACCGCTTCTCCTCCTCCCAGTGCGGAGAAAACATGGACGGTGCTGTTTGAAGTTTGGCTGCTTGTGGAGAAGCTGCTGCTGTTGCAGCGGCACACACTTAAGGCCTCCTGAGAAGTCAAAGCACATCTGACTTTGTCTCCTCATTTAGCCTGCTGTCTGTATCATATGAAGCCTCTCTGTGTGATTTAGAAAGAGCCTTTTTCTCACGTTCACTGTTTTTGTTACGCTCCTTATATTCCACGTAGCTTTACATGTGTGTCAGCTTGGCTGCCTCTGTGATTCACTTCAGTACAGCTCTTTCTCATTCAGAGCGCAGCTCTGGGAAGTGTCACAGGGTGCAACACATTACTGCATTTCTGCTCAGTCGCTTAACTTTAAAAACACACATACTTGCGCTCTTGAGTGCCCAGAATTTGAATGACGTATCTGTCAATCAAAATAGATGACTGACTACATTATATTGACATGCTGGGTTTCCTAGAGGGTAATCACAGTGTAGAATCCTATTTAGATGACTGGGGAAAATCATTTGTCAGTGACATGCAATTGAAAAGACAGGCCCATCTCTCATTGTTCATCATTTCAGTGTTGTTCGGTGTGCTAACATCGCCTGGGATGTGGTTTTGCCTTTTTTTCTCCAAGCTGTACTTCAAAGTCTCATCATGGCTGCAGACAGCAAGGATGAATATGGATGTATGGCTTCAAAAGACTTAGGCCTTTTTGCTCATCATTCATCATTTAACGTTTTAGTTTCTTAGCATTTCCTGAGATGGTTGGGGTTCAGTTTTTTTGTTTTTTTTTTATCATTATTATATTTTTTTTTTGTACAAGCTGAACTCATAATACTGCATGAATTAACATTTTCCCCAGGCTTTTAAGTGCAGGCTTTGAGTCCTTGGTGACGCAGTCCTTGACATACTAAAACAGAGCACCTAATGTGACATTTCTATGAAGATGATTTTAATTTCAGACATGCGAGTAAGCAGGTGGGTTGACGCATCGCTCTGCTTTTTCCTGCTGCTCATGTTGGATGTTGTTTTTCAGGCCTTTGGTTAGAAAGAAAAAGAGGGGAGGGGCGAGTCTAAACAGGCAAATGCCAACATCTTCACTGTACATCTCTTAACTCCAGTGTTGCCTTTGAAAGTTTAAGAGGAAAAAAAAAAACGAAGGTGAATAAGCTTACTTTAAGAGCCTGCTGTTTGATGCCTCGATCCTCTTCTGCGAGCCAACCGGATCTGTAGGATCGGGCTTTAATTAGATTTTGGTCAAATTTGAGAACACAAACGCTTCGACCACTTGACTGAGAAATAAGGTATATAATTGGCTCCAGGCTTTAGTATGGCTCCTGTTGCCAAAAGCTGCTGCTACCTTTTGGGCTTATTTAAACCGTGTGCTGAATATTTTCAAGTTTGTATGTTAAATCTAATGTTAAACCCTCAAGTAAAATTGTGTTCAGAATTAAATTGGTCTCCCACTTTTCCCCTCCACCTCTTGAGCCCGCTGTGTGTCTGTTGTTGTCCTCGACTCATCCTTTTGTTCACCATCTCTCTCGCCTTTTGTCTCTTCTGTTCCTCGCTGTATGTCAGGAAAGGCAATGAATTACATGAGGCAGGACATATAGATCGGCTGAACCCTGCTAATGAGGGCCGTGACCCTCAGGCAGCACCTCTAGCCCGCTCCACTTCAGGGGTTAATGGGAGTCATTTCTCCTTGATTAATCATACTTACAGTAATTGGATATTGATAGCTTGCTCAGTGGTTGTAGGCAGTTCCCCGTCTTTCCTTACTTTCCTCAGATTGCCTCCGAGTTAAGCCATCTAAAGTCTGCTGTCCTTTTTGATTTGCTGCTGGCTTGCAGCAAACGAAAAGTGAATGTAAATTGAGTGAACCTCTTGAAGGGAGAGTATTGCCTTCTGTACTGAGAATCAAATAGATTTCCCTGAAGGATTCGCAGACTGTTAAATACCTAATGTGAGCATTTATCTGAGCCTCTTTGATCAGTTTTCTGTTGTCTGAAGAAGCCACAAAAATACTTAAGAGGAAGTTGTGTGTGTGGCTGCATGATAAGTTGTTTTTGTCTACCATCTGTTGTTCACAAGGCATTAGCTATGTTAAAGTGTTCACTGGAGCACAGAGGTTAGAGACCTACACAGAGAGGTCTGGCTATTTTCCTCGGGGCCTGAATGAGTAAAGGTTCTGCTCCACAAGGATCGAAGTACAAGTCGATTTTCATCAGTGTCCAATGTGGCCAATGTTTCTGTCACTTACAACGCTCTGGTGACTGGTTCGAGATATGAGTCCCAATTCATTTTTCTGCCCGTTCTGACTCTCATGGCGCACGTAATGTTTTATTTTTTTCTAAATCATCTGCCCTTTGACGGCTGGGTAACGCAGTGGTAATGGAGACATAAATTTCTCCTGAAGGCTCGGGGCCTTTTTTTTTTTGGTCAGGGATACTCCGAGATCAATAAAGATGCTGAGCAGTCATTTTAGCAAGGAAAAGAATGTGTGGATGTCGGACCCGGGCATTAAACGCGTATAGGGGAGGACATAAATAATATATTAAGCTTAGTCAGGACATTCCACAGGTAATAAGGCCAATGAAAAGCTTGTAGAAATAAAATTACACCGTGCAAATCCAGTGCACACTCTGTGCGGTCATTTAATTTTCAGTTGCTGTGCCCTTGCGAACATGTTTTTGTTAATTTACTAAGTTGATTTCCAGGTTAGATACATTTTCAGCCTAATACGGGTGTTCTAAAATGAATACTTTAAAAAGAACAATGTGCTGGAATTAGTTTTGCTCTCAGGGTTTGTGTACAGGACTCAAGAGCAGACGGAGTAAAGAAGTCGAAGTGGTTTATTAACAGACAGAGAATGGGCAGGCTGGCAGCCACAGTGGGCTGCTGGGGGATGTGTTGTTGGGGGGGTAGAGTTCACTTTCCTTCCGGAGTGGTGGCGAATGATGGCGGGCAGATCTGGCAGGCGGAAGCGAGCTGTGGTTTCTCCCACCAGAGAGCGAGACAGGCAGGCAGAGCACAGGCTGAAGTTCCCAAGTGACGGGTAACTGCGCGCTTGTCTGGTTCTTCAATACTGGTGACGACTGGAGGGAATGTGGATCAGGTGCTTCATTGTGGGTCAGGAATAGGTGAGTCCAAGCAGCCTGAGAACCACCACCTCAAGGGCAACATGTGATGGGGAAAACGGAACACAGACAGACAAAAACCACACCAAGCAAACAAGAAATACAAAACCTAAACAGACCGATACACACACGTCATCGGTCATGACATTGATGCAGATAAATATTAAGAGCTTCATTGTGATGATGTGGTGTAAGAACAGCAGAACATCACAGATTTGTCCCTGAAGAGGAACAAATGTGTACACTGTGTAGACAAGCGACTATGCCTACAGTTGTGTGGAATACAGCAGCCTACAAAAAGAAGTTGCTCTGAAAGAAGCTTTAAATGTAAGAACAGTGGACCAAGCAAAAAGATAATAGATGGAGATAATAATGTAAGACTGAGAAGTGTGGTCATGGGAAAACTCTGGAGCAGATTCAGATACTGTATTGTGAATAATGCAAGTGTGTGTGTATAAACTGCTTTGTAAATAATAAATGTCTTGGCAATAAATATAACCAGTTTGTCCCGTCACTCCTGACCGGGGGGTAGTGCGAGCAAGGTTTGCACAAAATCTAAAGGATGTGTTTAAATTGTTAAATTGACAGATGCAACTTCCCAGAGTGCAAGAGGATGCAATTATGTTCCTCTTCCATCCTCTTCCCGAATGACAAATCAGCTTGCTTGGATAAGGATTTTTGTTTCTTTAACTTTACCCATTCCAACTACATTTTCTTCATGTTCTGACAACGTAATGCAATCATAAATACACAATTGTGTATATATAAAGGTATTGATCACATCTAAATCTCAATATTGTTGGTGTGATTTTTGTCAACACCTTGTAGCCTTGAGACTTCATGTGTTTTGTGGTAGAACACCGGCTGATCTCACAGGATTTGACTCTTTTCTAACAGCTTCAGAGGGCTTACCAGGTGTCTGTTCATTGAAGTTTTGTATTAATTTACAAACCTGTTTCCCTCGTCAAAATATACGATTTCTGTCTGTAACGCACTTGCGGCTCTGTCTCCCTTGGCTGTCAAGCTTGTATAAAGTCCTCTCCTCTACTTCAGAGATGTGTTTTTTTCCCATTCAAACACATGGCAACAACATCCACAGATTAAATTATCAGCTTGTGTTACTGTCACGATTCCTCGCAAAAAACAGTGATCGAGACTGAAGGACAATCAGATCTTTGCCAAACAGCATTTCAAGCTTTTCCAAAATCAACTCACGATGACAAAGTGGGAAAATTAAAGAGATGGCATATTTAACAAAGACGGCATTAGGGTCTTGTTGAAAAGAGCAGAGGTCATGGAAGTCTGTATCTGTGTGTCTGTGGCTACACATTGTTCTGCATTAACAGCCACTGACCTTCAAGGACGAGCTTGTCCCAAGCGGCAACATGTTTCAAATGCACTAATATTTCTAACATTTGAAAACAAAATGCTTGCCAGCCCAATGCATTAAAATTCAGATTAGCAAATGCATATAATTGGATTCTACAGTGTGTGCAGAACATTATCCGTAGCTGTATGATTTGGCTGCGCTGCAAAGGGCTGAACACAGCAGATGGATGGATCCTGGCTCTTGGCACCTCCTCTCTGTGTGTGTGTGTGTGTGTGTGTGTGTGTGTGTGTGTGTGTGTGAGCAGCTGAATTCGCCTCATTTACGAGTGTAGACAAGAACAGAGCTTTCTCTTTAGGGTGACTCCCCTTCCTCCTCTTCAACCCCTTATCCACTTTGCAGTGTGAAAAACAGGCACGCACTTGATTGAGCAAAATCGAGTTCATGGTTTAATCCAAGGATAATGTTCCTGCCAGGGTGAGAAAATCATCCTCAATGCATCTCCTTAGTTTGAGCTTCATTATGGTTATGGTAATTATTAGAGCCCGAGCAGCCTATTGAAACTGAAAGAATTATTATTCTTTTTAGAAATGAATCGCAATTTTGACGGCCTGGTGCCCGAAAACCCACGAAACTTTGCGATCTTGGCGGAAATGTACGTATTTTGCGGTTTACACACAGATCCATTTGTCGGGATTTATTTTCACTTTCTTGTTTATCAGAAGAAATACTTAATAATCTAAAAAAGGAATATGACTTATTATATTCACTCTGATTCTGTGTTGTTAAAGAACTAAAGAAGTTTAAAGTGGGATCAGTTATTTCTTTAGCCGCTGTGCATGAGAAGTCCTATGCTAGTCCCTTGCTGATGATGCGGACTGCTCTTCTTAAGCTAAATATATTCCTAGCCCATAATCTTTAAGGGTTTCTGTGTCACTTCAAGGATCCTTGTGAGCTTTAACCAAAGCAGGTCTTAACAGTATGTGACATTTCCAACTTTTCCATTATCTCCATAGTATCCATTAAAAGCCCCTGTGCCTGAGGCATGTGATTACACTTCAGACTGAACTTCTGTGAAGATTGCGTGACAAAGAAGACTACTGAATGTTTCCTCTCGGTGCATGGGGTTCAATATAAAACTATAGGTCACACAACACTGGGTGTCCTACTAAAGATCTTTTTTTTTTTTTTTTTTGTAGGAGTCACTTCAGGTCTACAGGCGTCATTCTTTTCTACTCTTCCTTTTTTTTTTTTCACCGTATTCTCCCATAAAGGTCACTCCATGCTTATATGTGAATATAGTCTGAGCAGGTCGGGGGGATGTGGAAACAGAAATAAAGTGGCTTTTTCTTATCTGCCACTGGAGTGCTGCTCAGTGAATGAATCTATCCTTCGGCTCGTCCCTCTTTTCCCTAGGAAATGAACCTCCGGCAGTCTCTTGATGTCTGCCAGCGATGGCGTCGTTAGGAGCAACAAGGTTGCACGAAGGTCGAGTAAATACAATTAGGCCGCCGACCTGTTTCCCTTGGGGTGAAGTGACTCAGGAGCTGGCTGCAACTTTAAGTGGCAGCCGCTGCCGGATGTTTACGATGCGTTTCATTCTTTCTCTGTTCCCCAGAGCAAGACGAGAAGAGAAATAAAAAGAGCGCTGTTGTCTGTGGGACATCTCATCTGTTTCTGAAACAAACCAAAAAAAAACAGGAGTCAGTCATGCAATACTTCTCAATACTATGGCTTATTCATTTATAGTACAGCTGTTGTATTTACTTACAGCACTGCATGTTTTTTTCCTCACTGTAGCACTCTTCTAAAAAAAAAAGATCAATATATTTAGTAGTTTGTAGTTTTTGTATCAGTAGGGTCATTTAACTACACATTTTACCAATCCCGGTTACAGGCGGCCGAAATGAGCTCCCTCCGCAGGACGGCTGGGCGCTCCCTTAGAGATAGGGTGAGGAGCTCAGAGTAGAGCCGCTGCTCCTCCACATCGAGAGGAGTCAGCTGAGGTGGCTCGGGCATCTGTTCCGGACGCCTCCTGGACGCCTCCCTGGGGAGGGTTTCCGGCCATGTCCAGCCGGGAGGAGGCCCCGGGGAAGACCTAGGACACGCTGGAGGGACTATGTCTCTCGGCTGGCCTGGGAACGCCTCGGTATTGCCCCGGAAGAGCTGGAGGGAAGTCTGGGCGTCTCTGCTTAGACTGCTGCCCCCGCGACCCGGCCCCGGATAAGCGACAGAAGATGGATGGATGGATTTTACCAAAGGGCTTTACAAAAAAATTCAACATACATGATTTAATTCAACGTAAATAGATAAGTGAGCTAATAGAATACATACAGTAAATGCAGTATCAGGAGGTTGAAGTTTAGTTGCAGCAGTAGTTGTAGCCATGTCACCTCTAGTAGTACCAGTAGTTGTAGTAGTATTATTTGTGATTTGAGTTATGATTCATATGTTGTTTTGAAAATCTTCCCTACTTTTTTTTTTCTCCAACAACCTACAGAAGCAGCATTTATTCCAGCCAAAACTAACCACTCAGTCCTATTTAATGTTTACATATGCACATTTGTACAGCCAAAATTATGGGATAGTAATTTCTTCTGCTCTTCGTGCCTTTCACTAAAGCATAATGTGATGTATTACTCTATACCTTACCTTAACAAAAGATGTAATGTTGACCCCCGAATATTAATTTTGATAACCAATCTTTATGGAGGCTGATTTAACATTTGAAGCGTGATTGGTGAGAGTTTTCAAGTTGCTCACTCCAAGGTTGAGAGATAATAAATCACACTTACCATCAATACTATTTATGTCCAAGTGTGATTTATGCTGTGGTTTATATAATTATCTGCCCAGTAGGCTTTCCAGGAAGTCCTGTGCATGTTATCCTTCTCTGTCTCTGTAGGATGTGCGTCATTCATCGCAATATTGCTGAGTGCTGCAAACACACTCTGGGATTTGCCAGTCGAGGTCAAAATGTGTTGAAAGTGGGGAATTTTTATCGTGAGGAATTAATAGCGTTGAAGATTTTGTTTTCACTTGTATTTTAATTGTCTTTGTGGCTGTGTGAAAATGTCATGGCTATGCTAACATCGCTATAATCACCAATTTGTCTCTCAAAGCCAGAACATCCATTTCAGTCCCTGTAGACACACTCTGGGGCTGCTTTAATGGAGCGGAAGCCCATCTGCTTTTAAGCCCCGGAACAAAACCTATTTCAAAACTTAGCCACTGTTGGATCCACCCAGGTGCTGTAACTTTGTCCTCTGCAAGGTCATTCAGCTTGGCCTGTCATTTGTCATCTTTGTTTTTTGTTTTGTTTTTCAAGCAGCGTTGAAAGATTTGACTTGACAGATTAGAGTCACTACTATTTTATTATTATTTTTAAATAATGATCTACTGTACGATACAGTTTGGAGTTCCTAACTCGGCTTGCTCCTCTGCCTGGCACAGCTTTACAGGCTTCACTTCATCCTCTGTACAGCTTATTCTGTTCAGGGTCGCAGGTGCAGCATGCCCTGGGCGGAAGGCATAGACTGTAACAGGTATTTAAGACTGTGGGAGCACAGCACGGGGGGGGGGAAAGAAACCCCAAGCACCTGGTGGGTTCAAGGTCAGAGTGTTTCACCCTGGCAGCCACTATGCTGCTTCGTTGAGGCTCATTCAGTTATAGATGGAGATGTCCATGTGTCTCCAAAGCCTACCTGGCCTATCAAGAGTCAGAGACCTCCCCTTCCCCCACTGTGTGACATCGGTTCTAAAGACATGTTCTTGCTGTGTATTTCCCTCCATACCAATTCCTTAATAAACCACCACGGAGGCCAAATAATGAGTGTTTGTAACCAGCTAGTCATCTGGTGTGTACAGAAAAGAGCATTTTATCAATAGCCTGATACAATGAGTTGTGTTTATTGAGTCAGTAAATATGAGAGGGTATGTTGATGCCAAGATTCAGAGTGATTCAGAGGAATTCAGTCCTTTCAACTGCTTCTGGACTTTGTGATGATATTTAATTCATTCTCAGTCAGGTTTGTATCACACTCATTTATTTCCTGCCACTGAAGCCTTTTGTTTCTGTTTTCCTTTATTGTATTGCTGCTTTTAAGCAGCCTCATACAGAGAAAATTGAATCACTCTTATTATTACTGCTCTCAAGCGTTAGTTGAAGGGCTGTTTTCAAGCAGGAGATCTTCATCAAGTCAAGCTAGAAGCTATAAGTTTCTCTGACCTTCTGAAACAAAATTTTGCAGTTGGTCTTTGCGCTCAGTAAGACCTTCAAACCTCCGTTGTCAAGTTGTGATGCGTGTTTTATTTGTGTGTGTGTGTGTGTGTGTGTGCGCACCTTCTTTTGGATTGAATTGTGTAAAGGCTCAAACTGAACAGTAAATCACTTTGGGGCTATAATCCAGCCCATTCAATTTAATCAACAAGTCAACTTTCTGTGACATTCTGATTAAAGTGAATTCTTTAGAGTGACGTATGTACGAGGTACTGGGATGTGATGGTAAAGAATTACAAGAATATGCATGATGATTTATGCATTTGAGCTTTTTTTTCTGTACTTACAATGCACATTTTTTTGTTGTTGGCACAGCTTAGGGTGACAGTGTGATGGCGTTTTTATTTGTTTTATTGAAGCTTGCAAATTGAAGAAGAGTTGGGTCACATGAGCACACATGAGTTAGTACTTGTTTGCTTCATACCCAGTCCTGCCATACTGCAGAAGTACACACAATTTATTTATGTGAAAGGAAAATGGTCTCTCTTTTTTTTTTTTCTTTCTTTCTTTTTTAAATCTCCTCTCATCTCTCTCCTCCTGCAGTTCGACATGCAGAGGATCACCCTGGAGGAGCTGAAGCACATCCTGTTCTACGCCTTCCGTGACCACCTCACCATGAAGGACATTGAGAACATCATCATAAACGAGGAAGAGAGCCTGAAGGAAAACTCTGGGAACTGTCAGACAGAGTTTGAGGGAGGTGAGCGAAAGTCCCTGAGCTAACTTCACACATGGGCACGTAGCCGAGTGTGTGTGACAGACATACAGTCTGTGGCGTATGTGTAGTGAGGGAGAAAGTACTCCATGACGTCAGGAAGAATTTGAGATTTCTCAAGATCTACAGCCAACAGAGGCGCAGCATACCTGCTGATTTATTGATTTGGGGCGTTAGTGGGGATCGGGCATCAGCTGGTCACCAGTTCAGAAGGGGCGCGAATGAAATATGCATCACCTCGCTCCGCAAAACTAGCCATCCAAGATTTATGGATATCAGAGCAGCAGAGGGTATTCTAGGACTTGTTCATTCTCTCGCTATAAAATGGGAAATGTAATTGTTTCTTTCGAACAAATTTTAATGATTTTATATATATATGTGTGTGTGTGTGTGGTGTTTTCATACGCCTGTTTTGGATTCAAATTGAGTCTTTTGTCCTTAGAAGTTATGATCTAAGATAAAAAAAAAAAATTAAAAAGCAAGTGAATTTGCATAAAACATTTACAGTTGAATAGAAAACGAAGCGTATAGACAGCTTATAGTCACCGTGCTCCGTATGCAGTGCAGGCAGGTCTGTATTGCCAACATGTGCGGGGCACAATATTAACAGGCATCTGTTTAGTTGTAACTTAACGCATGAGGGCTGTTGCTTAACAGCAACAAGCATCTGCTCAACTAAACATTATTACTTTCATTCTTCCTCTAACTGCCCTCTTATCATGTTCATGCATGTCCCATTGTTCCCTCTCAGGCTTGTTTCTTTCTTTTGTCTGCCAGTGAGTCATCAGAGTCCGCTTTATTGGCCAGATATGTGTACACATACAAGGAATTTGACTGGAAAGCTTCAGTCTTGATTGGAAAGCTTCAAAGTCAAAACAGATTGATTACAATGGCGCTTAATGGGGGGCAAATGTGTAAAACAATTGTAAATGAAAGTATTAATCGTGCCCCTTTGGCCCACTTCTGGCCGGCTTGTGGCATTTTCAGAGCTGACTAATGCTGTGTTCCGTAATGTGTAAGCAGAAATGTCATTCTGAAAAAATCCGGACGTTAGGCTGCATTACGTGACATTATTGATGGCGTGTGTACCCTGACTGATGACGTGCTTTGAAAGCAGCCTAAAAAATGCGTCCATTTTGTCCCAACACCAATCCCATGAATTTGGGGTGTAGGAAAAGCTGAGTCATAACGGTCCTAGTTCCCACATACCCTGAAGGCAGCATGGTTAGAGCAGGGTCCCAACCTACTCCGTTATGCAGTGAGACTGTCCTCATCAGAAGTGCTCGCAGCATTAACAGTATTATTAATGGATAAATCGACATTAATAATACTGTACGTGTGAAATTCCATTGCACTGAGATTGAAGGTTGTGTGTATTTTCTCTGTGGGCTAAACTGATGCTCAGAGACCAACCAGCCCTTAATGTTCCTGTTTACCAAACTCTGCCTGCCTGTGAAAATAGCCTGTCCTGCAGGGAATTTACTTGGCCGACAATGGTGTCAATGACGTTGGACGCAGATTCCACCAGCACTTCATCAGGGTCTTAAAACTGGTGTGGAGTGATGACAACATGATGTTCCTGCTGGGTTTATGATGAAGACTGACCACCGCAGGATCATACAGAGCAATCACATCTGTTGGCCCCAAGGTCCATGAGTACCACCTGCCGCAGAGGGAGGCCAAAATGTGCTCAGTCATGGATAAATCAATACATTGTGTCATAGTGTGATTCATACGGAGTACAATTCATCATGCTACTCTGGTACTTGTTGCTTCAGCTTACTGATATATGAGGTAGCATAAGAGGCACTTGATTTCCCTCTGGCTTCATCTCGCTCTGGAATCAATATGGTGTGTAGCTGAAAAACAACAGAAATAAAGAATGTAACCGCTGATCCATAGAAGTTCTCCAGACACTGATTCATTGCTGAACAAATTGCACCAATAGCGTAAAGCGCAGAGAAACATGCTGGAGTAGCAGCTGTCCAGGGAGTGCCTCGCAGCCAGACGCAGGCGTGGAAATCAACTTTGGTCCATGAATGTCACAGCTGCCATACAGGTGTATAGATTTAATCTTAGCAGTGTGTTTACACTGTGCATGTTTGTGATGTGCACCGGCATCATTTGACGGTATAATTGACTTTTTCCATGTAAATATCAATTTTGCTATTGCTGTTCAGAGCACAGCAAACTCTTCTGGACGTATTTAACATTTCCAGTTTCAACTGAAGAACCAAATTATCCTGTGCTGGATCATTTGAAACTCAAGATTCCCTGTTTTTCTTTGTGAAAAAAATAAACGTCCTTTTACACCAGAGACACTATTCATTGATCATTTCTTTAACCCTGAACCTCAGCTCCCCGCCTGGCGTCAGTGGTTGCTCACAGAGTCAACAGTATTTTATTTTTTTATTTATTAAAACCTCTATTAGCTGTCTCAACAGCTACTCAGCCGATGGGCCACAGGAAACCAATATAACTTTTATAAAACTCTTTTCTGCCAGGTTTGTATCTTATTTTTATTTTTTATTTTTTCTCAATTAGCATACCAATACATACCTACAGGTCAACACATTTTGAAGCACTGGTGAATGTAGGCAGCCATAAGTCAGCAGCCTGGAAACCAGCACACACTTCATTATCTTCATGAGCACAGTGGTCCACTGAAGAAAATCCTTTGTGGCTATTTGGCGGTGGTGTAGTTAGTTTGGGCAGCTGAGGAGGTGTTTAATGAGGCTGACAGCAGGTTCAGGCGTCTGGACTGAGAGCTAATGTCTTGACCACAACTCTCCTCCCATCTTCCCAGTCCAGCCAGCAGCTGAACACATGGTCTTTCCATTGACACCCTCTTCAACTCACCCTGATATAACAACTATAGATAGATACTTTTTCTCAGAGGTTTTCTAGACATGATTGTCGGTGTCTTAAAGGAGAATACGGCACTTTGCTGTACTAGTATCAAGGAATTGACACTAAATTATAGAAACTTTCTTGAAACTGTTTGAATTATACTGAAAAATGACAAACATAACGTCAACCCAGATGTTTTGGCGTGTTTTAAGAAAATAAGATTTTTGCCGTCAGTAGGGGGAGATTTTTGTGTTGCATCGCAGCAGCGTTGGCCTCAAAGTTGGAGGCGGCTTTTGACCAGGAGATTCCCACACCAGCAGGCTGAAACTGAGTGGAGAAAGTGAAAGCCTTTATGCCCAACACTATGGTACCAGCGGCCGACAGGTGAGACTGTGGTTGTCCTCGGTAGCTTGGCATACCTGATGAAACTACCCTGGTAAAATTCCGGTTATGTAGAAACAATACAAGGCAAAAGCTCAGCATTCATCCAGTGAGTTACATAATCTTGGCAATTGGCTGAAAGCTCATTCGTAGTTAATCCATTTGGCTAAAGAGCACGTCATGTCATATTTTATATGATGTGAGCGTCTGGAATAGTATTTTTCAACTGGAGATTGCCAACTAATGACACAGCCTAAGCCAAGAAAGATGTAGCAATTTCTGTCCTACTTTCCACATTGCATTTTCTTTGGAACAGCAGTCAAGAAGCATTTTTGATGACTGCAGTGCTTCTTGAATTGAGAGTTAAAAATAGAGCAAGCGGGAGTGTGAGCCATGTGGCTGTGGGTCATTGGCCCAGCTCCCCTAATTATTGCGGCCCGGTAAAATCATCTCAGCCGCTCGCAGCCCGCCGACCCGTTGCAGGGAGGAAGAGCTGCTGAGGTACTGGTTGGTGCCGGAGGTCGATTGAACCAGAAAATGATCTCCTATAGAGAGAGCTTGGACTGCTGATGTGTGAACGTGTGTGTCAGCTGTCATTTACTTGCACTCCTATATCTTTCGTCTTTAAAGGGGGTATTATTAACGTGGATTTTGCTGCCAGGTATTTAAGTGCTGTCCAGGAAGCATGACGCTGGTACCCCTCGCTGCTTCGCCACTGTTTTTACACCATGACACTTCTCGAATATTTAGTCTGACCTCATTGATGTGCTTCAGTGGGTTGGAAGAAACATTGAACACCTCTTTAAGTATAACACAATGCATTTCTACAGCACCACAAAATTACATTCTCCAAAATGACCATAACAATGAATCCTCACCTCTCCAAAACAGTGTTAACAAAAACTGAACATTATAACCTTCATGAAGGTAGGATGTATTAATATATAAAGATATAGACTCAGTTCTTAGTTTACATGTAACAGGATTTTATCACTATCTGATGACCATGACCAGCTTTTTTTTCATGTAGATTAAATAAAGGCGGTATTCCAGCAATTTAGTGTTGCGCTAACAAAGTCAGGGGGCTCACAAGAGACAGATTTAAGAAAAGGGCGCGATATCCTGATTTTTAGTCCCTATAATGGGTGAAGCTCCAAACATTCATTATTATTATTATTACCTGTCTCCTAAATGCTCATTTCTTTCAAGCCTCACACCTCCAGTTTGTAACGCAGGCTTTCTTTTTAAAAAAATCTGAAGTCTAAAGTCTGAGCAAAAATGAAATCATCGGGGTTGTTTTTTCAGACAATTTAAAAAAAAAAAAAAAAAAAAAGCCTCACTCTAGCAACACAGCAGCTGTTTTTTTTAAAGGCTCATAATAAGTAAACTGAACTTCATGTGTACAATATCTAAATTGAAACTGTCCATTCTTTGTACATGTCTCATTTACTTTATAGTTTACACATTCCCGTACTCCAGTATCCCCGGGCCTTTTTATTCTGATGTTTGCCTGTTGCTGTAAAACCAGTCTGGTCCTGTGAATTGTGACGCTCACCTCGGTGTCCCTCTCTGCTGGTCACTTCCCAGTTACCCGCTGCTCATTCAGCTGGGATCCAGAGCAGAGCTGTTAACTCTGCCCAGCAACACTAATGTGAGATCACACCTCAAGTTTGCTTCCTTTGGACCCAACCACAGTGGAAAATTTCACTTTACTGTATATTTTTGTGGTACATGGCCCAATTAGAAGTGGACGAGTATTGTGAACCAAAGTCACTTGAATGTACAGGTAACTGTTTTCTGGCAGCTTGGTGTCTTGTCAGGTTTAAAGATTTGGGCAGAGATGGACAGGAATCAAATTATATCCTTTTCCTGCCCCAATAACTTTAGCTATATGTGATAAGCATACAGTATCTTCACTCACTGTTGAATTTTACTTTCTCTGCCATTGATGCATCTTATGAATAAGGGAAAGAATAGATGAAAATGAGCTTCAGACCCTCTTGTAGATGTATCCTCAGTTTATTGGGTTGTGATAGGCTTTCCAAGCATTACACGGCAACATCCATCGTCTAATAACCCAAACCCATTTTCTGCACTTTAGGTCAAATAAATTCTCCAAACAAACCAAGAAGTAGATCTTTTTGACAAAGGAGCAAGACATTTTTAGGCATCTTAGTGTAGTTATTTTGTGTTATTGAATGGCATTATTCTGCCCAGGGGGAGAGCAGTTGACCAATGATCTAAAGGAGTAAATACAGTATAAATAAATCTCTTTGTCTTCATTATATTCTTTTCCTGGGTGCAGAAAATGATAAATTCAAAGACATGTCAAACAGAAGTGTTACCATCTTTTGAACTGGCACTTTCTTATTTATTTATGTTCTTCGTCTTTCTATTTGTCTCCTTCTCACTTCTCGTTCAGTTCACCCTTCAAAGAAGAACCGTCAGACATGCGTGAGGAAGAGCCTCATCTGCGCCTTTGCCATGGCCTTCATCATCAGCGTCATGCTCATCGCAGCCAATCAGATGCTAAGGAACGGCATGGAGTAGCTGCGCCCACTGTGAGCGGGGGAACGAGCCAGCCTGCATGTGCATGCCAGTGGGTGAGGTCATATCCCTGTTGGTAGGAACATAACTGCAAGGAATAACACTCTCAAAATAATCAGACAAAATCCATTTTTGAAATTATTGTTAGTTTTTTCAAAACGAGCGGCACCTCCCCATCCGACGTTCAATGAAACCGTGAAGCCAGCATGAGGAGTCATGCAGGACTCCTCCCCCTTTACTCTGACAGGGACACTCAAGGGCTGACATTACACATAATACTCTATTGTGTCTGTTTCCCTCATGCAATAAACAAAATGTAAAAAAACAGAACCCCCCCCCACACACACACACACACACACACACACACACACAAAAAAAACAAAAAAAAACATTGAGTGCAGGAGTTCAGAGCTGCTCGCTTTTCCAGCAGGCGAGATGTGACGTGTGTATCTGCAGATATGACACCCACCAGAGTCTCTGATGAGCTACCTGGGCTGCAGTCTGGGCCCCCGAGAGGGAATGAGACGCAGGGAACCCTTGCCCTCTTATTATAGTTCCTGGAAGGATGATGGGCGAGCTCGCCGCCACTCAAACAGAAGGATCTGTGCGTGTCAGGCCACAGCTCCTGGAGCGCTCGCGGTGCCACGATACTTCAGCTCTCCAACTTTATTTTCAACTGCTGCGTCTGTGGGCTGGTATGAGGTGCTGGCATCAGTTCATTAGCCCTACACACCAAGCAATGGGAGTAAAATGTTAAGTGGTAACTTGTGTTTTGGCCGCGTGATATTGATGAATGGACACAGAAGCGCTGAAAGTTTGGTTTTTGATCATTTCTTTCTCCTGGACACGGTTTCCGTGTCCTATTAAAGGAAACAAATCCACCCTTGCAGCTGCTCGCACTGTTCTATATCATCTGTCTGTGGCGTTCTGCACTCCAGGAGTTCTCTTGCAAAGTGATTGAATTCAACTTTCGGGTGTACCCACAGTGTGCCTCATTTACTTCTGCCTCATTTGGTGATTTCCTACATTTCCCAAAATGACTTTGGACAACCCCCCCAGAGAACAGGTGTGAACCCATCGCATTCAGCCGTGCTTTAATGTGTTCGTGGAAAGAGCGAGGACAATGGTAAGAGCAAAATAGCGAGAGGTTTTCCAGTCGACGAAACCTGAATGGAACCGTTTACTCTAAATGCAGATCTTGACAGATTCCGACCTTCATGTCTGTCGGTGTCGTTGCTAAATGAAGCTTTTGCTCTTTAATCCTGAGGGACTGACACCAAAGCCCAACATATCGTTTATGATTTCAATACATTTTTCTGCTCTCAACCCCAGCGCTGGTTGGATATGTAGGTGACGCAACATCATCTGGGTTTGGCCAGTCGGCCATGAAAAGAGAAGTTGACTGAGGAATGGCAGGTATGTCACCACCAACAAAGGATTTTTTTTTTTTTTTTTACCCTCAAATCCCCACAAATAAAGTGAATGAATTATAACTTAGTGAAAAGTTGAATCCCCTGCTCAAGTTGTTCTCAAAAAAGGTTCTAAAATCAAATTTTTCTTTGATCCCTGCATGGTTTGTTTCCTTTTTACATTAAGTTATTTAATGTATGAGTTAGTTTGACATTTCAAATATACACATGAAATAGGAGCGTGCAAAACTAAGGCACCATTTGAACAAATATTCCACTAATATCGGTTTTAGCTTTTGTTGGTCGTAGAGCGGAAATGTTTAGTCGATTAACTATTTTGATCATTCCTTAATGATTTTAGTCAGGTTTTTAAGCAAATATGCTTTAAAAAAAAATCTGTCTGTGACTTACTTACATACTTAAGCAGGCACTGGATTTAGTTTATTTTAACTTTTAAAACTTTTCCTGTGGTGATATAAATCACTGTGTAGACCACAGATAAAGAAATCAAATGATTAAATCTTAAGTCGTTTTGAAAGCACGACAAATTCTGTGAAATCTTTCTCACAGCACTGAATCATTTAAAAACACGTCTGGACGTGTTGACTCCCGCTGAGGTCGGCTCTGAACTCCTGCACTGAATCTCCTCTCAACGTGGAAACCCAGCCGGGGGTCTGAAACGCCACCGTTATCAAGTGCATGCAATCAAGTCAGTGTCTTTTGTAAGTACCGTAACCCACGAGGTCTGAAGTGTCTCAAGTGTCTGTCGAAGGTGTACAGTATCTGTGTGTGTGTGTGTGTGTGTGTGTGTGTGCGCGACGGCCGGTGCTCTCTGCTCACTGGGGTGCAGAGGTGCGGGGAGGGAGGCAGCTGCAGCGCCACAAACACGGCAGACGCAGGCGGCGAAGGCCCTTTCTGCTTCCTCTCACCCCTCTTGCCAAAGCCACGGAAGTCCGCAGAGGTGAACCAGACGTCACCGCATAGACGCGTTTCCCTGTTCCCACACGGAAACCATGAGCTCAAACTGGCATTCTTTGGCAGAAATATGTCCATCATGCAGGATTTGGTTTGTCCCTGTTTATTGCTTTTGCACTGTACCTGTCGTCCATTCCAATAAAATGACAAGAAGGGCTGTAGGCAAGAGGGCCATCTAGAGGTGAAGTGAGATCACATCGTCCATGCTGCCCTCCCATCACAGTGTTTGTGTATTTCTCGCTCTCACAGTGTCCTATTCACAATGGCAACTGTTGATCTTAAATGTTAAAACGTGGATTTTTATGTATAATGTATAGGTTGACTTTGCCCTACCAACACTGCCGGTAGAGCAGCACTTGTATGTGTTCACATATTTAAACACCGTGTATTTAAAGGAATAGATTTCTTGCCAATGGCAGAAAAAGTCCTTTTGAACCTGGTAAAAGGTTTTATTCACAGAGGACTTACCAGTATCACATTTTGGAGACTGAATAAAGAGCACTTTGTGCAAAAGCAGTCTACAAAACCTTGTAGGTCACACTGGTTTTGATTTTATGATGTATTTTTTTTTATCTGAAAAAGTCACACTGGTTATTTCATTTTTTTTTGTTTGTTTGTTTTTTTAATCTGTCAATCTTGCAGTGTTGGTGGAAATTTGCCACCAAATTCCCAGCTAGTCACTGCTGCCATGTAGTGGTTAACAGTTATTAACAGTTAACTGGAAAAGTGTTTTTATTATTTATTTGTTCTTTGAGAAGAACTTGGTCCTTAAAATAATATTTTTATTTGTTTGGGGGTTTTTTTTGGGGGGGGGGGGATTTGAGTTACAGTTACTGTGGTTACAGTTTTGCTGTAATCAAACTGTCCCCGCCCCTGCAGAACAGTTGCATGTCTTGATCGCTGAAGTAGTTTTATTTTGGAGGGGAAACACACAGTGTCTCTTTAGTAGCATGGTGGTTGGATCCCACAGGTTTTTGTTTTGTAACTTTGTACATAGCTAATAACACAGCATATCTATAGGACAAGCACACACTCTACATATTTTGCATGTGCAATATTTAAACATGTAGACTAGAGAAAGACTTTCAGTTGTACTATTTATTAGGGGCATAATAATTGTGAAGTTGTAAATACGGAAATCTGTACAAAAGTGAAAGGACTAAGCATTAATGCAATAAAACAGTTTTTTTTTTTATTGTGATTTATGTTTTATGTTACGCTGGACTTATGCTCATTAACAAGCTGTTATCAGGACATTCTGTCACAGGGATCAAACATTTTGGTTGCAGGAAAGTCTAACTTTGACGCAATCAATACTATGCAACAAGCCTTTTTTCAAGGGATCCTAAGATCTGTCAACTTAACTGCTCAGCGTTGTCTCACTTTGTCAGCTTTGAGGCCCGACTCCTTTCAAATAAACCCATTCGTCATTAATGTAAGACGAGAAACCTGCAAAGTTACATATTCTACGTAATTGTCAACTTTTATATGAACAATTTAAAGGCTTTCATGGTTTAAAATGAAGAGATTTGTCTGTATAATTTTACACCCCAGTACAGGGTAAAACGACCAAAAAAAAAAAAGAAACAACATGGCCATCTTTGATGGGATCAAGGGATGAGGCAGGCTGTCAGTCCAGGCAAAAAAAATATATAAAAGGGCAAGGGCCGTTTTTGGTGGTCGGAAATGTGTAAATTCAAGTATATGTTTCTTACTGAGGTCATAGTTAAAGGTGGTGTTGTACTGGACTACATTATATTAAGAGGTGTTTTTTTTTGTTTGCTATTTTGTCCTCCCCATTTACATACACGGTAAATCAGCTTATTTTATATAACTCCCATTCATGACAGAAGTTGTGTCATTGCACCTTTCCTATATTAGAAACGCTTCTCAATATAATGGCGGTCCAGTATAACACCATCATTACCTATGACCTCAATTATAAACATAATACTTTAACTAATTTCTGACAACGTCGCCAAAACATTGTGGGCTTCTTAAACGTAGACGTTATGGCAAGGCTCGTGTTGGATTGCCTTAGATTGTACAAGTATACCCAATAAAGTGGCCACTGAGTGTATTTGTTACTGCACTAAGGCCACAAGAGGGTAGCATTAGGCTCTGAAATGGTAAAGCTGTACTGACTCAAGTATACTGATACAGTGTACCTCTGAATCAGCCATATTGTGTTATCAACAAACCATATGTTAACCTACACGTAAATTTGTCGATACTGCCACATACAGAGGTTCCAGTAGGTACATTTATTCTCACTTTGTTAACCCAAAGATGTAATTTGTTTGAGTTTGTCACTCACTTGCACTTTTCAAAAGGCAGACACCTCATTTTGAAACCAAATTGAACGTTTGTCTCGTAACATCATGTCTGGTAGCTGTCAGCTGCAGTGAGTTACAGCAAACCGTCTATGTCTATGTTGCCGTTTTACACAGATAATAATTCTTCATCCAGAGACACATACAAGCAGAGAGAAGGCAGAGGTGACAGGTCTGCTCCAGGGACACTGACCTGCAGTCAGGTAACCAAACACCGTGCCATATGGCACAAATGATGATGTGATCATTCTCGAGAACCCTGATTCTCTGTCCTGTGATTAAATCAGCTTCTATTATCAGCACAACACTGCTGGTTAGGACTATGCTGTCAATATGGAAATATGGAATTCCCTGGTCATTTTGAATGATTTAACTCACCACCAATGATGCACTAATATAACCAAATTAAGATTCCAGTCCAAAATAAGGTTAAGAAGTTATTCCAATCATTTTAATTGACTAGAGTTTTATCATTATTTAAAAATGATCTTTTTTTTCCATTTCAAAATTTACAAAGTATGCAATTTTCTGTCCCTGTAGGAGCCGCCTTATACCTGAGTAATATAATAAGAGTCTGTTAAGTTCATTTATTCAGACTGTCACTGGTGTCTATTCATTGGTGTCTTTACATTAACTGTTGACTGACACTTTGCAGGATTTTAACCAACATACTGTACATTAATCCTATTTCATGCCAGGACGCGATGAGCTGGCCTGTCGTTAAAGAGTCTAATCAGCATTCAGTGTTGTGTTAGCATGCAGGCTCTGTCCTCCCGGAGCCACACCACCCTCTCCAGCTCTCTGATAGAAACAGGCCCTTGTACTCCCAGCAGGCTCCTCCTGTTTCATTTACATCTTAAGCGTTTAGCTGATGCTTCATCCAGAGCGGCTTAGTGAGAGTAAGCAGTAGGAGTTCACTGTCTGGTTCAAGGACCCTTTTCACAGGACACACGGCTGCTACGGGATTGAATGCATAACTTTCCATTTATAGGGCAGTCTCTTTAATGTCGGGCCACCTGGCTGCCTCAGATGATGTTGTGTAATATTTTGGTGTACTACTTTTATAAAGGATATGTGATTAAACTATTCATAAGCCAAATTGGTGTTCACAGTTGCACCAGATGCCACGCAGCTGGGAGCTCAGGGTGAAATCTCTTTTGAAGTCGGCTATTTTTGGAGATGATTTTTAAAGGGCAAATCTCGCAGTATGAGAAAAACATTTTGACCAAAACCATGCAAATGGATGGAGCGGTTAGAAAGAAAGCGGCCCAGCATGGTAGCTGTTAATCCGCAGAGTCTCATGCTTATTTGAAGTCCAGAAAAACAGACGCATTTGTGAGTTCATCAGCTGAAAATATGGATGTTGGTATAGAAAGTTAATAACATAAATATGTTAGTATTAATAAAAGTCACAATTACAGTTCTGCACAAGGACAATTTGATCTACTGACTGGGTGCAACTACAAAGCCCTTATTCTCTACTCAAACAAGAATAATGCAAAAACCAGGAAACCAGTTGTTTATTGGAAGACAATCTTGGGAGCAAAAATCCAACTGATAACATTGACATAATTGAATATGTGACATCATATACTGTACATCTCAATACATTAAAAGTAGCGACCTGGAAGGCCTTCAACATTTCCACAATCGATACACTTGTGCACTTTGCCATTCCTGATTGAGTCTTCCTCACAGAGTTTGCAGTTCCATCTCTGTGTCCAAAAAAGTGCTGTTAGTTTTGGCCGTCTGCAGTAGTTAACAGGTAACAGAATAAACAGACTCAGCTCAACTAAACTTTGTCCCCATGTGCATACAGTACTTAGAATCATGCTACACGATGTACTGCATTTGGTGCCACTGAATGCTTTGAGTAAAAATGACAAAAAGCGTCCACGACACATAAAACCATGAATTAGTCCCAATAGCCCTCGACAGTGTGATTAATGAGATGATTTACAATAACTGGAAAACAAAAATAGACCGAATACACCAAGTAATATTTATTGTTAATGCCTTTTTCTTCAAATTATAAATATTTACAGGTTCTATGTTTCTGTAAGAAGAAAATAAAAATCATTTTTGGGCATTAATGTTTAATTCACTGTTAACTGTATGCCTGTCACAAGTAGACACTCCTTCGTTTTCATGAATCTTAAGCTAAAAAGTCGAGAACTACTAATGAAGCCTATTACAAACTACCAATGCATTCTGATCAGTTCATATTACTGAAAATGAAATTCCAGGTATTTTATTCTTTTACTCATCTTAAAAGACTCATCATCTCAACATCATCTTAAAAGACAATGATACAGAATGAAATAACCCCCAACCCCCCCACCCCCCCGAGAAGACAGTTGGCTGATCAAATCTCCATCCTTAAACCTAAAAAAACATTGTAGAGAAGTGGCACATACAGGAATTATGGCAATGTCACATCAAAAGTTTGTCAAATTGAGATGGAAGCAGTCCTCATGCTAAACTCGGATAATTTTGAATGTCCAGCTTGTAAAAAACAACCCTATTTCACAAAACTTCTATCCCTCAGATGTTCACAGCTCATATCTCTTTAAAACCATCTCTGTCTTTTGTTGAGAAGACGAGGAGCCTCTGCTTCATCAGCTGTCCCTCGGCCAAGCTGACGTCAGGCGACGTCTCATGAAAATGGCCCTTGGTGTCATTGGTCCCTGGGGAATTGGCCAGTCGACTAATGCTTCATAGTGTTCTTGATGGTCCACCTCTGACCGGAGCAGGGCTGCAAGACCAGCAGGTGGCCGAAGTAAACGTTAGCCGGCACCACCTCCAGACAGCGTCCGGTGGCTCGATTTATGATCGATTCGTTCTGGAGGGCAGGAGGAGAGACGGCGTTCTGGTTTAATCGGGTTTTACAGATGGCGAGTGTACCGCGCGTGACAGTGACGGGATGTGACAAGAGCCAGGCTTGATGTGTTTTCATTGTGGAAAAATGAGCCCAAAAACATGCAAACACAACCCCCCCCCCCTCCCCCACTATTGCCAAAACAACAACCTGCTCCTACTGGACCCTTCACTGCTTTTCATGCTGTGTGACACAGGATCGACGTGGCAGAAGGTCTGCTGTATTCTGTGTGAGCGCTCTTCTTCCAGTGCAAATACAGCTTAAAAGCTTTGTCTCTTTGGCTTTTTAAAATTTCTCAGGTGGAACGGAAAGCCTGGTGGAAAAATAACTTACCACAGGTTTTTCTCTTCAGCAAAGAAAAATAGAAGACCTGTCTCCTCGAAGATGGGCTCATTAGTTTAAGGTAATTACACCATAAACAAATGACAAATTAGCGTTTAAAAGAAACACACATTAAAGATCCTTTTAAGAGAAATATTTTCTCAAATACCTTTTGGTGGAAGTATTCTAAATGCACTTGCAGTCGCCTCACAAGGGTAAAGGTTCAATCTTATTTCATCCCACCATTTACACACTCATTCTCATCTCTGTGCTTTATATTATTTAGCGCTCCCAAATTACTGAAATCCTGCTTTTCTTGTGAACAAACAATCAATTGCTTCCTACTTCTCACCTGAGAGAAATGCCATGTCTTCTGCTTCACGTTTGTCACCTTGTCACAGTTGAGGAGCTGAGGAAAGCTGCTGATCTGATCATCCACCACACAGCGAGTGTCCTCCCCAGTGCTGCCCAGAGGGCCCAGGAACAGCTGACCCTCTTTGGTGTAACGTCCCAACTGAGGGAAAACACAGACATCACATACACAACAGACTCAAGGGGAAGACAAACAAGGCACATTGTGTCTAGTGTTTCTCACCAGGTACCCACATTTTTATAAGGCATTTTATAACAAAGCTAATCTGAATTTGTGGGCTTTTTGGGGAACTCATGTGACTAAACATGCAGAAACTAACCTGCAGTAAAGGCCTGCGCTTTGTAATACCACTGAACTGCCTCAGTGAAAATTTGGAACTCCAAATCATGTTCCGTTGGCTCAGCCCATGCAATAAAAATATCAGTCATTAAGTTTGTGAATCTGGCTGGAGCTTCCGCTTTTTTCGTGCTTTGAACAGAAGGAACATGTTGTTCCAAATAGTGCTAAGAGGCTTACAGTAACATGTCTTTGTACTCCACCAAGTGCTGTACTGTAGCTGCACTAAGACCTTCCTGTTCAACCACACCCATCTTATCGGTCTAACTCACAGTGTTGCTTCAACAATGTCCAAACCCACTGAGATCCCAAAGACTAGTTTTCCCAAATCAAATTCCGGTGTTGTCAGGTATGGAAACTAATGAGAAATCTCCTTGCACAGGAAGTGATGAAAGTCAAGAGCAAGATGATAAAACTTGATAGGCTTTAAAGATAAATGAGCATCTACCTCTGTCCTGGGTGGTCAAATGTGAGCACTTCGTAAGTTCAACAAAGATGGAACAACAATTATATAGATGTGACAGTGTGCCACTAGCATAGACTGCTGTAGGTACATTTTGGGTGTAAAATCCTAAAAATCCCACTTGTGGTCCCTAGAGGTCACTGCTGCTTCTTAAGACACTTTGGGCTGCAGTTACCTGCGTAAACTGCCCCTGAGAAAATGCTGCACTAATAAAAATTGCTAATTTATGGTCTAACTTAAAAATGCAACTGACGGAGATTTGTAGATATTGTGCTGCATTCACCACCAGAAGTTATTTTTAGCTCTGCTAGCTTTTGGAAAAAAATACGTCCCCTCAAGCACCTGTTTACCAATGCGAGCTAAGAGATGCCCCGCGAGCTGAAGGGCTGAGGGCTTGACATTGGCTGTCTCAGGGCTTCAGCACAAAAAGTGCAACACCGAAACATTTTTATCCTGACAGCAGAACTCTCTCCTAAGAGGATTTCAGCTGAGCCTGTGTGAGAAACACAGCTGTAAATAACGTCACTGTTGAAAGACACTAATGACGTGTGTGTGTGTGTGTGTGTGTGTGTGTGTGAGTTTTCAAGATTGCCGCGAATATAGTGGTGAGAGAGGCACTCTGTGGCCATTTTGATGAGTGTGTCCACGTTGTACCTGAGGACCCCATCCATGGCAGGGGTGCAGGGTGGCTGTGTGGTTCTCCTTCATACCCTGATCCATACACAGGTGGCTCACTTTAGAGTTATGAATCTGAAAACAAAAAGTGTTTTCAAGCATCCATCAAAAATCACAACCAATTTCACATGTACAAAGTCCTAATATTACCAAACATTATTTAGGTATTCTCAAAGAATCATCAGCATTGCTGCATACGCATCACTATGTGTCTGATGAAGAGCTGGATCCAAATGCATATTAAACATTTTCTATTATTTCAATAACACAGAGAGCATATGCCTACACACTGTCTGAGCTGAGTGTTTTCTAGATGTCTTTTAGTTTTGGGGTTGAGATATTTTCTTAATGACCCCTCAGGACTTGATTTGTCTCACCTATCTCTGTTTTCGGTGGTTTCGTCCACTTATGGAAAGTCACCAAACCGTAGATGTACAAGCGTCTCTTTCTCCTTAATGTCAGTGTGACTGCTTAACTCACCTCACCGAAGAACCGTGTGTTGTTGTACCTCCTCATCTCTGGGTAAACATTGTCGAGGTACCACTCAAAGCTTTTACACTGCAGACTCTTCCTCAGCGCAACCCTCTGAGAGATGTCTCCGTAATCAATACCATGGTTCTGCAAGGGCAAAAGGAGTCACTGTAGTCTTTACTGTACAGAGGCATTTTAACAAAAATGTCCATTTTGCTGTCATCTATTGATTACTACCACAATAATGACTCAACTAAATCCCAGTTAAAAAACGTTTTTTGTTCAAAACTGAAAAAATGATCAGCTGCGCGGGAAGCGCGTTGCTCTTTATATTTCCATCAACAGCACCAACAGTTGAACAAAAGACGAGCACAGCAGTTAGCGTGACCAGCCACAGTGGTAAAGTTTACTTTGTAAAACGGGGCTAGCAGCACCCTCTCTGCAGGAGTTGTTGCCACAGCAGCAGGCCTCTCTCACCTCCATGGGGATGTTCCAGGCCAAGTAGACATTGGACTTGTACTCATCCATCCAGACCTCAGCCACACGTAGAGCATTGCGCCGTGTGTGGAAAGCTATATTACTATGGTAGGGTTTCTTCATCCGTGCGATGTGAGCCACCCTGGAACAAGGTAGCACCTCCATACTGCCTCCACATAGCCACACCTGCAGGTAGATGGTGTTAAAGAACAGGGAAACTAACTTAAAGCTAGCAATAATATTGTTTTGGACACAACAGGGCAGAAAATATCAAAATAAGCTAACAGATACACAGCCACCACAATGCCCCTCCCTCATAAAGACATGGAGCAACATTAGCAGTTTGGTTTAATTTTTTACTCTCCGTTTAGCTCTGGTTTGGGCTCCACCAACTCCTGAGGAAAAAAAACCATCTGGCTCTAGATTTTACTCTTCCTTCATGGCATGAAGGTATGGCAGGTAGCATACAATGGGTTTATCAGAGCTTTTTGCTGGAAATACATGCCTATGGTAGTCAATGAGTGGTGAGACTGAACAACACAGTAATGTGCCATAAAAACCAAAACAAAACAGCTAAAAGAGGCTAAAAAGTCCTGTTGAGGTGCAGAGTTGGGTATTCATTTTGTGATTATGGGACTACAAGCGATCCCTTTTCACATTACAGAGTAATTTGATTGAATGTTAAAATCAAAAAATTGATTTCAATCCAAAAGTAAAAAGGGTAAAAACACATATATCAACACCGAGAGAGATTTGAAAAATGTTCTATATTCTTTCCTTTGCCTTTTAGCAAGAACAACACGGTAACCTTGCAGAACAACAGCAGACTCTCCAAACGTCCTGCTCTATGTGACCTATTTATCTCCATTGCCCTGCTGTGAGCTGCACACACAGGACTGGTCCTCCTGGACTCTTAATGGGGCCTCATTTATCAGCGGTGTCACGCTACGGTGGCCACTGCTCCACAGGGGTAAAGAGGGAGCAGGAATAAGAGGAAACTGGATGACACACAAACCCTGATGCCCAGTTCGATATTCTCCCCTCCATAGACGTCCATGCCTGAGTCGAGCAGGCCGAGTTCGCCAAAGTAGTCGCGGTTGGCCACGAAGGAGCAGCCAATCATGGCGGGAGTCCTGCGATGAGGTAACCATAACAATATGAAAACAAGTGACACTGAACATTTGCACCTGCACATGGGTTGTGCGTGGCTTTGTAAATGTAACTCCGATCCTTTTGTCTGCATGCATTTGTCTGTGTGAATGTGGTTTGTTTGGTTCTATGTACAGTATTCATGCAGATGTTGAGTATGTGAATCTGCACATTTTTGTGCATGTTTAAATGTGATGTGTGTATTTTCATTTTCTATTTTTAAAACGAATAATTTCAAATACAGATGAAAGTCAGATTCACAAATATCAGAGTGATAAATAGATTTTTGAAAATCTCATTTACAGCACAAACATAAGTACTTTCAGCTGGGATTTTTTTTACATTACTTTGAGGGAGTCTGGTACTCATTCGGCAGCTTCATTGTTGTTTCCCCTCACTCATGCCAAGAGAATCTCCCCAAGAACATTTAATAATGTGAGGACACACAAACTGGGTGTGTTTTTTATGTAGGTGAAGTTGGCTTGCCTGATGGGAGCGGATATGTCCCCCTCGTCCCACCACTGTTTGGGGGGGTTGATGTACATGCACCACAGCTCCCAGTTGTAGCCATGGCCTGAGTTCTCATAGCGCTCCACCTCAAAAGTGTCGTGCTTGATGTTGTCGATGGAGGGCAGAATAATCCTCTTGTGGTCCTCTTTTATTCTGGCAAGAACCGGCTCGGCCCTGGCAGGAGTGTAAACACATGTACAGACTTTACAGGCACAAACTAAAAGACAAGACGGCATAGAGCTTCTCTTAAGATCTCCACTCTCTCACCCACTTTAGTCAGTTATAAAGTCCCTCAAGTTGTACCACCCTTATTATAAATTCTATTTGATTCAGCTCAGTGTGACTCTGGAGGCCATGTGTCTATTTATGCTGAGTGAACTGGGTTGTGTACATACTCTAAAGTACACACTGAGCTGGAAAATGAATAGCAGAGCTACAAAAAGGTGTCAGCAGAATGAGGCAAAAATGTTGTAAGCAGTCAAATGATTCCTTGAGATGTACAGGCTTCTGAGCAGTGTCCTATTTTATCGCTTGCTTAATGTTTTGTTGGTTATTTGATGAGCTATATGTCCTACGGTATCTTTCAATCCTGATTCTACAGGCTCTACCCGTCTCCTTCTCTCCTTATCTTAAAACTTCTCAGGTGTGAAATTACTTTTTGTGTGTTCGTTTTATGCTGCCTCTGCTATCCTTTGTCCTCTCCTTCGATGATTCTGTAAAGCACTTTGTAGCTTTCTTTAGAAAGTGATACATAAAGTCTATTATTATTATTGTTGCCATGGTTTGTAATTCAATGGGTCTTACGCTATTTGATTTGGAATTATAAGTTCCAATATTCATAAACGTGGCCAACTGAAGTTCATTGTACCTGAGAAGAGAAAAATGGATGTTTTCAGCAGATTTGCTTTCATTCCAGACATCATAGACACCCACTCTATTTGTAAGAGTGTAGGTATCAATATAGTTATTCCATTTACATGCCAGGCGTGCTCACCAGGATGGAGTGAACTCCACGTGGGCGTCAAAAAATCCTGTCACCTCGGCGGTGGCCACCTTCCAGCCCTCGATTCTGGCTCGGATGAGTCCCTCTCTCTTCTGGTTTCTGACGATCTTCACCAGACCGGGGTAGCGCTTGTTCACGTACTCCTCCAGTGGTCCTTTCAGCTGCTCTGCAGTCCGTAAAATGAAGATTACACACCAAAGAAGACAACAGGTGATGGTTAGAGAGACTGAGATCACAGCATCATCCTTCCAGCTGATGTGTCCTTGAACAACGTATCGAAGCCCTGCTAGTTCCAGTTTTGCTGCACAGCACAGTTGCTGACTCTGACCTCTTAAATAAAAAGGGAATCAAAGAATAGATCATTTCTCTGCATCTCTCAGTAAAGTGTCACGTTTTATGTTTTTGCCTGTCCATTTAATGCAGACTAGAGACTAGGAATAGCCAATAAAATGTTGTCATTTGAAAATTACAACAAAGAAAACCCCTCTGCGAATCTGAACTTAAACCATATTAATAACACATATAACTAACTTGCTCAAGTGAGTTCATTTGATTCCAGGGCAGAAAGTGAGCCTACCATTAGTTCAGGCAGGCTACAAAGTTAAGCTCAGCTCACAATCCCAGCTACATCAGCTGGCAGCAGCCATCGCAAGCCGCATATCAGCTGATTCCGCTCTTTGCTTTCATTGGCAATCTCATACAAGGCGCCTTGTTTAAGCTGCTTTAGCCTGCTACCATTGCCGCTTTGCAACCCACCTCCACCACAGCTCCTCCTTATCACGCTGTGTCTGACTAATCACTGAAATTTCTGTTGGCATCGATGCCTGCTCTGTTCTGTACCCCTTTGCCGCTGCTAATAAAATAGTTTGAGTGCATCATTTAATAAACTGTACTTAATCAATGACGAAATGTGGCACATTTTAAAAATGTTGGTTAATTGCAGTTTACCAATAGAGGACTCCAGACTCAATATGGTATCGTAAAATATGTGAAATTAAGTAAAAAATCCAGAGAGGACCATCTTTTAAGCTCCCATTTAGAAAATGTTAACACACTTTGCACGCAAATCATCACAGCACAGTAAACAATTTCATCAGCTGACAGACCAGATGTTGCCATACAGATGCAAATACGGATCGTTTATAGAATCTTAATGAAATGATATTTACATTATTCAGCTGGCCTGCTGGTGAGCACTGACCTCAGGCTGAGGTAGACCGTCAAAAATATCAAATAGCTTCACATCAGTTATTTCCCCGGTTTAATAGAATAATTATCGCATTATCTCTTGTCTAGGGCTGACAAAGATCCCCACTGTGCTGTACTCCAAGTATTGTCACTGTTTGATTACACAGCCACATCGCCATGGCCTGACACAGACATAAACAACCAAATGAAAAGCTCCACCACGAGCACACAATGATCAGTTTTTAATGGAAAGAAAGAAACCTGTGCACACACGGAAACCGAGCGATGGCATAAATCTGCTCTCTCTGTTCCCTGCAGTGCTGTTTTGAGCTCCAACAGACTCCAAACAACACCAAACAGAGTGTGCGGCTTCCTGAGCCACATCGACTGCTCCACCTCTGATCTCTCAATCAACTCGTCAGCCCCCCCCACCCGGACCCAAACACTCACAACCCCTCCCTCCTCTGCATCACAAACACACACACACACACTTTTCAGAAACACATTTCTCATGCACTCTGTGTTTTCTATCTCTTTCTCTGTTTATTTTCTTTCTCACTCACACACACACTCTTGATCACAAACTCATTTCCCATGCTGTGTCTTCTCGCTCTCTCACACACACACACACCACATTGAATGATGAATGAACTCATCTGTGGAGTCCCAACAACATCATTCATACACACTCGGGTGTGTACACTGCAAGGCCACGGAGCTGGTGCAGGCGGTGAGAGTGCTGGGTGCTATTTGTTTGCGTGCCTCTGCACACTCTTCCCCTCTGTGATGGCAAGCTGGCTTTCAAGTGAGAGAGGACTGGAGGGGTGGTGGTGGGGCTCAAATGTCTCTCTATCCTTTCCCTCTGCCTCCTTCTCCCTCCACGTTCATCAAACCCTTTTTTTTTTTTGCTCCGTAAGTGTTTCTTGCTCCATAAGACATCCAAATGACATCAGCGTCATTTTTACCAGTAGGATTAATACCAAAAACTACAAAAATAAGACCCCAGCTATGAATCCTGAATCCTTAATCGTGGCTTAAACTAGTCCAAAACAAATCCACTTCCTTTTCCAATTTCCTGCTTGAGTAACATTTGGCAACAATGGCCTGGTCCTGAATGGAAAAAAGACTACTGAAATGATCAACGACTTCAGAACAAAACAAATTGATATGAGCACCTATCCTCATCAACAGCTAAAAAATTACAATAACCAACTCCTCCATGTTCCTTGGCACACACATCAGCAATTACCTGAAATTGGACCTCAACACCAACCAAACCCTACAGACACTATTTCAGTCCGGCAGGTTCTACTGGTCCAATGTTACACAGCCATAATCCAGAGCATCCTGTCACTATCTATTACTGTCTGGTATGGAAACACCTAAGCACGCAACAAAGGAAATGGACACAATTATCAACAGAGCATGGGCTGCAAACTCCTTCCCCAAAGCTGCACAGTTAAACACGCAAAAGTCGGCCTAATTGGAACTGTATGTGGAGTTGTGTAATGTGTGCTTTTTCTTGTTTGCGCCTATGTCCTTTATGTTTGCACTGATGTTGTCTGTGGGGTACTGTCACAGCCGTCCCATCTGTACTGAGATTTATTCCACCAGCCTAGCTGTGTGGTAAGAAAAGAAACTTGAACTTGATTTGCTTAAAAACTACAGTGCACAGCTCTTTGAGGGAATTATTTAGCCTTTTTTATTTATTTTTTGTTTTTTGAAACATGAAACCACAGTATATTTGACACAAAAAAATATATATCTATATAAATATATATGTCTGAGTGTAGCACAGGTAGGGAAGTCAGAATGTGTTGAGTGACAGACTAAGCCATTGTTGATTTTGGTCTTTTCATGAAATTTGTTGAAAATAAAAGAAATAGAATAACACCATCCTTTAAAGCCTTGACTATCTCATCTCTCTCGTTATTTGTCTTTGCTTCCCTTTCTGTCTGATTGCGCCCTCTCTCTCGCTTCCAGATATACATCGACTTGCACTCTCTCTCTCTCTCTCACCTCCTCTCTGTCCGACCTCATTTATCTTAGAGCCTCTCTCTCTCATCCTCTCTCTGCCACTTTCTCTAATAGCCTGGTTGCTCTTTCAGCCGCTCCTTTCATTCTCCGATGCCTCTTCATCGCCGTTTCTCTCTTCTTCCTTTTCACTGCCTATTTTCAAACCCTTCAGCACTCTTCACTCCTCGACCTTTTTCAGTTCAATCCCTCCTTTCCTAATTTCTCTCCAACACCGCTCGCTCTCTAGCTTTCTCGTACCTCTTTTCAACTCTGCGCTCTGCCTGGTTTCATCTCCTTCCCCTCCCCTCGTCTCGTCTCTCTCTCTCTCTCTCTGTCCCTTCATCTCACAAAGCCCAGCTTGGCAGCCCTGCCCAATAAATAAGACAGAGACATCTCTCCCGTGACATCCAATTGTGGCGCTCCGCCTCTATCTGCCTGTCTGCCCTGCAAACATTCAACACCATCAGTCACTTCAGCAAATGCTGCTCCTCAAAAGCAATGACCGCAGCTTTTGTCAAGGAGATGCTCATCGCCGTGTCAGGCCAACAAAGCCATATTATTACTTTGATGCCGTTTGCCTTTATTCTGTTAGAGACAGGAAATGCAGCAGAGGGCCGCAGGGCTGGACTCAGCCTTGTACATGGGTCATGCGCTCTACTACGTGAGCTATACGTGCCCCTGTAATGTGTTTTTATTCCTACTGTTTGTATGCAACGGATGACATAAAGCAAAGTATATTATATTGTATATTATCATAGTATAGTTATCAAACCAAGAGGCCTGCTGGGAGCCTTCTTTCAGCCTCCTGCTGTTCTTTACTCTCTTCATTGGCCTCTACAGGCAAATACTGCATTTCACTTAGGATACAGGAGATGCAAATCAGAAGGAGTAAAACACGTTCCCACTTTCCTCATTTGGGATTTGGGAAAGGAAATCTTCCATTTCTACTAACCGTCATCGCTGTTGTCGTCCACCAGGATGATTTCTTTGAGCAAGTGAGCCGGAGTGTGATTGACAGCTGAGTGGACTGAGCGCAGGATCACCGACAGAGCCTCGTTGACAAAGATGAAGATGAGGGAGATCTGGGGGAGGTCTCTCGGGTGGTTGGCCTTTCTGCATCTGCACAGAGACACACAAACAAAACCACACCATCTGTAAAATAAAAGCCTTTCCATGCCTGCCCGTGAGGCCTGCATTCTGGGCTTTGCGTGCCCCACTCATGCTAGATCATTGCTGTAGCAACCAAACTGCCTCCTTGGAGCTGCTGACATCTTGTTCGATGGGCCTGAAAGGCAAACCACGTGCCGCTTCCTGTTCAAACAACCAAATTGGCCTATTCACAGTGTGGAGGCCTATATTTACTGCTGTTTTCTTTAAACAGCTCTAATAAAGAGGATAGAGGCAGGGTGACGCTGTGGCTCAAAGTCTAGTAGAGTGGGAGAGCAAACGACATCCTTTTCTTGCCTTATTTCCATTAATCACATTTCCCATGCGAAATGAAATGTTTATAACTATAGAACATTTTCTATAGAAAATCCAGCATTTTCATGAAGTCGGATTACTTTTTTTTTTTTTAGGCTTTTTGGTCCTAAAACCATCAGAAACAGATGTCAACATGCTTGTTCGTGCATTTATCATGAAGAATGGTGCCACTAAAAAAGTTGTTGTTTTTTTCCTTTTAAGATATTTGACAGGAAGCCCTGAGGTTTTGGATACCTAACACAAGAAAAAGGCTTTAGTTATAAATATTACAAGCATGATGGAATAATGTGTGTTAGACATGTATTTCATTCAGAGGAGGGCTGGGGGAATAAACAATCTGGAGCTGGGATTGCGATCAAATTGGTTTCGGCGATTGGACATTTTTACCCGATATGGATAAATCTAACAGCAAATGATGTAGCAAAAATAAATGCGACTGCAGCTGTGCTGGCTTGCACGTCAATGCACACACACCCACACTTCCTATGACAAAGCAATGATTGAGTTAACGGCGGTAAGGAACAGGACCAGTTGGCAAAATTAAATGCTCTACAAACCACAGCTAGGAACTGGGAATCGGGAAAAAATGAGCGGAACCGCTGAGGAGCACGACAGTGAAGGTGAATGTGAACGAGTGTTATCCCCCAAAGATGAGGAAATTTTTGAAAGAAAAGGAACCATGACGTCCATTGTATGGAAGTGGTTTGGTTACCAGAAAGCGACGAGACGCAGATTAAGAGGACCTGCAAACTGTTTGGTTTCAACAAAGCTGGGAAACACCACAGATCTTTTCAGTCACCTGAAAAGGTACCATCCCACTGACCACCTCAAAAGCATGAAAATGTGGGCACATGTTGGTCCCTCCATGCGTGTTAGCGGGGCAAGTGGGGCAATACCCAAACAGCAGCCGGCCATCGTGGCCTCTGCTAAGGCAGATAAATACATTTTTTGCACAGTTAAATTTTTACATTATGTTGGTCTATTTTTTGTTGATTACTATTCTAAAGTTTAAATAATAAGACCTCTTGTTTCTTCAGGCTTCAGTCATAGTCTTGGCAGCATTGTCAAATTATATATTGTGATAAATTTCGATATTGATAAATATTGGGGAGGGGGGGCTTCATTATATTTTTTGACATATTACCCAGCCCTAATTCAGAGACACTATGTTTTGGAACAAAAGGACATGCAGAGAAGGCAAAAGTCTTAGGGGAACATATTAAAAAAATCCCAATCGTCTGAAGAGAAATGCACAGCAGGTACATAACACCCTGATAAAATATATGTACCCTAATTTACAAGGCAAGCGATGTCACAGCAATTATGGGAATAAGAGGTAAGAACAGGAGGAGGCAGGGATGGTGCAAATCAGCGCAACCAGTAACAGCAGTGTGTAGCAGATAGAAGAGAGCAGCATGAATGATTACAAGTGTGAGAGTGTGAACGTGTCACATTACAAGTACAGCTTCATTGACTAATCTGAATGTGACTGTAAGAGTCAGCTCATCAGCTGATGGCTCTTCTTTTGACATTTCTGTACTGCAGTTTCTTGTTACTTATCAGCCGATAATGCACAACATATTTGTGATAAACTAAAATCGGTTGTGCCTATGTATCACTCTTATTACTATATACTGTCTAGTGAGCCCAAAAACTACCATGTTTCTTCTTTATACTACTTGTAGTTGGACACTTTTCTCCCTCGTTTCACCACCACCTCCGGCTCCACAGTGTGAAGGGACCTTCAGCCAAACATAGGCAGACTCCAGCTTTAAACGCTGCTGCGAAGCCTGAAGAGATCCGACCCCAACCCGCTTCACACGCCACTTTGATCCCGGCAAAATTAAGACCCCCCCCCCGAGTGACAAGTGAGAGGAATAATGCCTCCACTCCAACACCCCCCAAAACACACACACACGCAGCTGGTGGCAGCTAAGGGCCGAGGGCTTTCTCATCATTACCGCCTTCCAAATAGAAGGGCTGTTACTCGCTCAATCAGCAATGTGGGCCAGAGACAGACTCTTTAAGAGGAGAAATCCTGCACCATGCATGCAGATACGATAAACTGCACAGACCTATCTGTAACAGCACGAGTTGATGCACACACACTCATGGACATACACAAACATCTGCACATTCAATGATATGCGAGTGTTCCTTTCATACCTGTTTATCCAAAGACTGCCGCTGTGTGTGTGTGTGTGTGTGTGTGTGTGTGTGTGTGTGTGGTTGGACCTGTGTGCCCATGCATGCCTGGAGATCGATAGCCAGCCTGATAGTTCATCAAATATGAGAGTAATAGGGCAGAGAGGGACGGAGAGATAGAGATTAAAAGGGACAGGTGAAGTGCCCTACAAACGAACACTACTACTGTGCACTGCAAAAAGTGACTGATGCCTTAAAATATATATAGAATATATAACGTATATGGATTCTGCTGGGAGAAAAAAATCATCTCCATTAATAAACACACACGTGCATGAATAGCAAATCTTACTAAAATCAGCAATAGCCAAACTGTAGCACATAAAGAGGCGGTTGGGGTGGTGGATGGAGCTGGCATGAGAGTACCAGCAGAGGAACAGTGAGAGGTGTCAGGTTAAAATGGTTGCGTTGTACACCTGCATGAATACGATTGGATGTGACCAGTCTGCTGATTGCCACTCAGCTGTGAATGATCCAGTTATTGTGAAGCGTGAATGAACCAGCTGATGCCAATCAGCTAATGCAAGTGGGACTTCAGTGCTCTGCCTGAACTACGGCTGTGCTGCCATTTCAATAATTCATCAGAAACACATCTTTCCGCAAAAGAGAATCCCAGCTTCTCTGGTTAATGCACAGACCACACTGTGCATTAACCAGAGTGTCGGGAACACCTATTTCTGCAAGAGGAGTTACTTATGAATTCTTTAAAATGTAGCTTCACAACAGCCATAGCACCACAAACACAATTCTATTTATCTCTGCTGTATTGGGTGGAGGCAGAAATCTCTGAGACAGCTCTCATCTCAAAACCAAAACTTTACGTTATGGTTAGATACCGCTTGGTGTACATGAGAAAATATGTTTCAGGAAACTGTTGTGAACCAGCCTTAAAATATTCTTGACATGTACTCACTTGCCGGGCCGGTGGTCCGGTATGGTCCGATCAAGAGAGATTCTGTCACTGAGGTAGGCGTTGTAGCCGTACTTCTCCCTCAGGTATTTAGCGTCGCTCTCCTCGGCTGGAGACAGTGTAGCAGGGAGGCCGCCTTTGCCCCGACCCCCGAAGCCCTCAATCAGGCCCAGAGATTTGGACAGACCTGGGCGAGGCAAACAACATTACATGTCAGGATCCTTTAGTCTGGCTGAGTCCCTTTCCTCTCAGTAACGCACTCTGTGGCTTACAGCTGATAACCTGCCTCCGCAGCACAGCTCCCACCTCACATGAACATACAATATGTAGTCAGTAGCTGTCAAAAGAGGTGAACTTCTGAGCTGAATTCACGGAATTGTGACAAGTGCTGGCACAGATTCACACATAATAACCTTTAATATAGGGATACATTTTACAAATACGAATGTGTAAAATAGGCCTGTTCCAGGGCGTCCTACTCTTATTGAGGTCAGTAGATCCTTTGTACTCAGTGATAAAAAATACACTACACGAAACTCTTTGTTTAACGATAAAAGTCAAAAACATTTCCATTTCTAGGCTGCGAGCTGCTAATGATGCTTCAAGGCTTTCACTGGTTGAAATTAGGGAGAAAAAAGAGGATTCTTCTTAGTGTGACTGGGTGTATTTGTGGCTGGCAGAGTGATTAAAGTGACCATCCTTCAACGTGACAAGCTGCGTTCGAGCCTCTTTGTTGGCAAACGTCCTGCTAAAGTGTTCTGATGCCACTGAATCCCTGGAAGCTCCTGCTCAGCTGTCGACCCTGACCTCTGACTTCCTGGTGGAAGAAAGACATTTCCCCTGCAGGGATTAATTAAGTACACTAGCCTACTAAATGATTAGACTTTTTAACTTAAACTTAATTTTAGTCAACTGGATAAGCTGAAAGGAAGCAAAGTTCAAATTCTGTCCTTTTTTGCATACATTTTGTGTAACTAGAGAGCAGCCCGATCCATTTACGCCCACCATTTAAACCCCCATTTGACACTTAAATGTTTTATGGCATTTATGGCAATGTTATGAATTAACATTTCATCGTTGATCTTAGCTACCTAGCTATGAAAATTAACTAAATATATGTAACAGTTGGTGACATTTTCTGCAGGTCAGTGAAGTGGATTTAGATTTTCAGCAGCATTTCATCAAACACGCTTAAAAAAAAGACTGAGGTAATGTGACAGGTGTTTGCTCAGAGCCCCGAAACTGGCTCTATGGAGTTTGTACTAAGACCTTAGACAATATTAATTAAGGAACTTCTTCAGAGCCTTAGTCATTAGTGTACCACATTTCACATTTTCATGTCAGGGCCACAAGAGAAAGTCCGGGAAAGGGAAAGTCAGACAGCATTGACTTCTCCTTTGCTTAGATTAACTGAGGAAAATCAGGTTGACATGTTATTTCAGTTTAAATGTCACACTGCTCTTTACCGTTTAACTGCCTGTAGACCACGTCCTCCAGCGAGCTGAGCCTCTTCAGCAGCACCTCATGGCTGATGCTGGGCCCCTGCGCCGTGCCGTTGCCCCGGGGCCTCTTCGCGTCGGCCGGAGCCTCCGGACCGGGGGCTTGGACGCTACGTGTGTTGCACTTGGCCCAGAAAGTCATGAACCCGGCAACCGCAATCACGTTCAGCACCAGTAAAACCCTCCATCTTCTGAACACAAAAGCCATTAAAAAGTCGCCGGTGTCCCGGCTCCAAGTGGTTGGGTG
>CM022478.1:4871722-4898065 GCA_011952105.1 Coreoperca whiteheadi | reverse complement strand
GGAGGGGTGGGGGGTGTGGGGGGAGAGTCTCCGGAGATGCTGTAGCCCTACGTGTCACAGATTCAGGGCTCCCTCGGCTCGCGCTGTGCGGACAGCCGCAGGGATAATTCAGCAACCGGGTTAAATCTGCAAACCTTACAGAGAAACAGCAAAGATCAACAGAAACGTTACTGCAATTCTGAGCCACTGCACTGGCTCCTGGTCATAAATCTGCCCTCTTACCATTTGGCACCGGGGTTATTTTAGGTTGCATCCCCCTTCTGAGAACATTTGGGGAGGCTGGCCATCGGCTTTCATCCGTGTCGCCGCCACTTCAAGCCTGGTTTTAAGATAATGCGCGCACGATGCAAGACAAAGACGCCAGCATATGCTGATTTTGAGGAACAGATACTCCTAAATAATTGAACAGTGAGGAGATTATCAAGTCTGTCTCTTTTGGCCCCCTCCTTTGCGTCTAAGTGAAGTCGGCAGTGATGCGACCGAGGACTGCGCGCAGCAAAATCCTTGCAGATGCACGGGGAAAATCCTCTCAACGTTCAGTCAGTTTCTCTGCTCCCCGAAAGGCTCTTCGCACACCGTCCCCCACCCGTCATACGTTGTAATATTCCCAGTGAGATGCAATTGAGACGACTGCGCGGATTACAAGCAGACAGCACGCGGTTCAAGAGACGCAGCATCCTCCGGTGAAAGGTAGCCTGCCCCGGGAACGCGCAGCAGCAGCAAAGGGATGCGTCCTGATCTCCCGTTTGCCTTCACATTTCTCCTCATTCAGTCTGCACATACCAACGTTTTCCTGTTATTCTGCACGCCCTTCTTGTTTGTTGTGCCTTGATATTTCCTCTAATTATATTTATAACCCGCACAGCCCTGAACCAGGGCGCAGGGAAAAACGTGGAGTGGATCCGGCTACGTTTTAATTCACGGCGGGTCAGGGGGTGGTAAGGTGGGAAGGCGGGTGCGGTGTGTGTTCACTGCCACCCAATTATCTAGCAACAACGAGAGGACGTTCAAATAGTTCCCACAGTGGGATTCTGAGTTACAGACTAATATGTGTTTTGTAAGTTAATTTTCACTCACCACTGAGTTGAGCACAGTGGGACAATGTATCCATAGGCTACTCTGTTCATAAAATGTCATTTCCCTCAAGAAGCTGGTATATACAGTAACCTAATTCTGCAGTATATAAAATCATCTCAGACTGTGCTCCTCCTCAGGGAGAAATCTCATCAGATTCAGGCGCCTGCAGGCGAAAGTTTGAGAACATCTGATATGACAAGCTGTGGTTTATCTTTGTCCCCCAGGAGAATTTATCCGGTGGAATTAAGTGGTGGAAGAAGTCTTCTTACTTAGGTAAAAATGACAGAAGTCACACCACAATATAAAAAATTTATTTAAGAACAGCATGCAAGTATTAACAACAAAATGTACTTAAGTATCAAAGTAAAAGCAGACATTTTAAAGAAGTGAAGAGTTAAACTATTTATGCATTAACTTAAGCAGCATTTTAATGTACCTAAAGGTGGTGCTGTTAGGTCGTTTCAGCTATAGCAATGCCTGCTATTTTATGCATATGCATGCAGAAATATACTGGTATGTTTATGGCAAAGCAACTATGATGTCAGATGAATAAAATGTACACAATTTCTCTCTGAAGTAGCAAAAAAAATGACAGTTGCCATAAAAATGGACTTTGATCAATTACTTGTGTGCATGAACTTTGGCGTTTCCATCCATGCATCTTATATTAAATAAAACTGTGACCCAGTTAGAATGAAAACACTTAAGACTTTCAAGGAACACATCAGTATTTCACAGCATGTCATCACTAAAAAGCTAAATGCCCACAGATAGTAGTTTAATCATTAAAGCCCCTGCATGTCAAACAACTAAATGATCCTTTAATCCATTTTATTAGAGTCGATGAAATTGGCAAATGGTCTGTTTTTGTAGAGATCTCTGAAAAACTTTCAGCTAAGATGGAGCGTTCTGTGGCCTGAGATCACAAACTGGTCGATTAGCTTGCATTCAATAATCTAAACCAGTGGGGACTTTTGGTCTAACTATTGGGACTGGACATTATGCCCTGGTAAACGGACATCTGGTGCTGGTATGATTGATCTCTTGGTAATTCCATTTAATAATCATAGGATCTTTAGGATTTGTTGCAGGATCCTTGCACAGGCAACGACAGGAGTTTCATTCTCTGGTGTCAGAGGTAGAAGGAAGATGGATTTACCGTGTTGGAGTTTTTTTGGTTTAATGTGTGTTTAGTTTGTTCTTCACACCGGGGCCTACTCCTAGATGGTGGACCAAGAATAGACCCCTGTGGTACTCCATTTGAAAGTACATTGAACATTGAAAGTACAAAGGCTAGATTTATAGTGGGGAAGGAATCACATGCTGGTAGTATAGGTTTATTGTTGAACTGATGTGGTAAAACACTTTACAGTGCTTCATTTCACAGCATTAAAATGTGTGAGTTTGTGCAGAAATGGGTCACCCAGATAGCTCGGATGAATCAAGAAGCTTGGTAACTTTGCAGCTTACTGAGAGACATGCCAACTCTGATCTGCAGGCAACCCAGGAGACAGTCTGAGAGTGTGTGTGTGTGTGTGAGAGCGAGAGACAGAGGGAGAAAGACTGAGCGCAAGAAAGGTATAGTGAGATCAAAATCAGTGCTAGATTGTGTGAGACGAATCAAGAAAGAGACAGTAACATCAAGGGAGAAGAAGAGAGAGGGCATCAGTGAGACGCACACAAGGAGGCAGAGATACAGAGAGAAGGAAAAAGAGAGTTTTCGAAAAGGCGGGAGCAGAGCGCAGACACTGGGGAGGAATCAAAACTCAAAGGGAATTAAATTCCTGAAGCAGTATAGAGAGACGCTGAGATGCAGGATAGCACAAAAGAGAGAAATGTAAGAGGGAGAGATTGTGTGACAGCAGCACAGAAGACAACCGTGTAAAAAAGAAGCGTAAGAGTAGATTTGACTTGATGTTTGTTGAAGGGGTGAACGTGATAGTCTCAAGTACTCTTGTCAACCCCTCAAGTTGCTGTAGAGGAGCTAGTCAAGTGGCGGACGGTGCACGTTTGAAGTAGGCAAGTTGAACTAAATTCAACCTCTGGGGGAAAAAAAAAGAAGTACAAACTCTGAGGCTGGCTGTGCTCTGGAGATGCAATCAATTTAATGTTTGTGTGTGTCTGTCAGTGTTTACGCTTTCTTTATCTGTCTGTCTTTGGAGTCTTGCCCACGGACAAATGCATTATCCATAGCTGCTTATAGTGCAGTTTAAACGGAGGTTATACAACACAGACAGAGGTTGAAAAAGAAAGATAAAAATGGACAGGTGGTAGTACAACATCAAATGTACTCTGCCAAGTTCAGTTCAATATTTAGAAAAAGCACTTGTACATATAAAATACGTGTCACAAATATGCTTACATTAGAGCTAGACCGATAAATCAGCCAGGTTGATATACCTGCCGATATAAGCTTATTGCAGATATATTGGTATCAGTGTATTCGTCTGCCGATAAGTAACAAGAAATTGCAGTGCAAAAATGGTAAACTGCATTTGCGTTCATTCAGAAACAGCGTCACCATTACCACCAAAGAGCACTGGCAAGTAGATTACTCAACTGTAAAAAATGTCCTGCTCAGTATGTATCTTTGTCACAATAAAAAAAAAAAAAAAAAAAGATCTAAGGCATCTGTATCAAGACTGTGTGTTGTACGTTACGAGTTTATTTTAAAAAAAAAATACTATCAACAGATACTATACCACTGGATTTTTAAAAATCAATTATCAGCATTGGCCTCAAAAACATCGGCTGGGATATGGCAGACATCAAGGCACGTTTATGCTCTAAGCTAAAACTATAACATGCATTGCAAATGCATCGCACATTACCTAGCTCTACTCTATATCTGTATATTCGATACGTAGTAAGGTCTTCTTAGTTCAGTCTTTACTTTCAGATTTTATTCTATTCTGCTTTATTGTATTCTCTTCTTTATCCACATCCTTGAGTATTCCTATCTATTTTGTTTGACCCTGTCTAAGCGTGTGTGTGTGTGTGTGTGTGTGTGTGTGTGTGTGACCCTGAGCAAAAACGCTGAGCTCCCAAATTGCTCCATATGTGTACAAGCTTTTGGACAAGTGTCTGGCAAATGAATAATGTACTACTATTATACAGTCTATCTATCTAAATCAATTACAAAATATTAATGACACTGTTTTCATTTATTTTCTTTCTCAGATTATTTCTAAATCTATACCAATCTCAAAGAGGAGGCATGTTCAAATAAAGAAAAGCAGACAAGGTGGAAGCTTTGTGACAATCGATATTTGCATTGCGGGCTGGAACTCATTTTCACAAAGAGCAAATCTGTGATATGTGATTTGCACTTGCTATATTTTGAATGAAAGGACACGGGGAGCGATAGGAGTCTATACAGTATCTAGAGTAACTGATCAGACAGATGGACGAATGGATGGATGGGTGGAAGGTGAGCTTGGGCTTTTCTTTTTTTCTTGTACTGTCCTGTTGGGACAGTGTTTTTATGCAAACTAACAAGGCACAATTTTAGCTGTGGAAACCCCCCATTTGGTTTCCTTTTTAGGATATGTGATGTTATCCACATCCTCTGATGACAGATGAGGCGGACGAGATTGTTTACTGACCCCTAAAGGACAAGCATACTGCTGCAAAGAGCAAAACACATTTTATAAATATCTGTAAATAACTGCATGTTTGCAGCATTGCCATCTGAAGCAACAAGGTGAATGATTGGTCGTTTGGCCTTGCAGTCTGCAATGCAAAATATGGTTCATAATTGCAACCTTGAGCCACCTAGATATTTAGAACAAGTTGTAATAACATATTAAATTAGCATTTTACGTGGTCAGCATTTTTCTAGCTGTGGACCTTCATCAAGGACATAAAACACAAACGTGGGACTCACAGTAGACTAAATACAAGACCATTTTCCTCTATGCGACAACAGAAGGACTTCGTAATCAAAGGCACCCAAGAAATAAAAACAATGCCGTGACACACCCTCAACCCTCACAGGCTTTACATTTCGTTTCGTAAACTGTGCTAATGATGGTCCTTTGACCAAAATGCTAACTTTTTGTCACGTTGAATAATCTTTTTTTGTTTTTTTTGTTTTGCATCTTAAGAGCCTCTTCCACGTCGCAGTTGTTCTGTGTAACGGGACTGGCTAAGGCACCTGACACTATCTTTTGAAGAGCCCGGATTCAAGAGTGCAAAGCCTTTCACAATTCTTGGACTTCGCACTTATTTTTACCTGATTGCCTGTATTTGACCGACAACTCCCTCAGGCCAACTTACACCTTTATCGCTGTTGTCGGTATGGTGAGTTTGGTTATTCTGGCTGATTAGAACAGAGCTCTAATCAGCCAGAATCACCAAAGACACCCACGTGGGTGTGCAGGGCCTTTGATAGTGAAGCAGGAAGTTCCATTAACAAGGAGAGTGGAGAACAAAGTCAGCAGGATAATTATAAGTAAGAGGGTGAGATGGGGTTGGGAGTGACAGGGCTGGGGGTGGGGGGGGGATTTCAAGAGATTATCCTATAAATAGTGCGGCGAGTTTCTTTAGTCATCAACGCCAGCATGTAACTCTGGCACACGAGTGATAGGACTTTTCTAAAAATTAGCCCTGGGCTTATACCTCCGCACAAGTTAATACCATTCTCCACGAGACTTTATGAGTTTCTGAGCAGGGTTTGAGTATGATGAAGTTAATCACTGCACTGTAGCGCGGCTCCGGCTTTTACCAAAAGCTCGTTTCATTTATGCAATGGTACATTTATTGGTCTGTGGGAGTCTATTGTGATCTCAGCTGGCTTCGGCAGATGCAAAGACAAACTGACCTTCCAAAGGGATCAGAGTTGGTATGTAGCACATGGCAGTGGGGTGGCACGCCTCTGCTAAGCTTAGTCAGAGAGCCGAGGGGTATTTAAGGTCAGGTTTGCAGCCCACCTACATGTCCCTGTCTGAAACAGAGCCCAGGGTGTGTTTGCTTACCAGAGGCTTCAAGGTCGCCATGCTGGAAGGATTCTAATCAAATAGTGGGACCCAAACAACTCGTCCCTCAGACAAACTGTGGCCCCACTGTACAGTTTTCTATAAAATGACCTTTTATGCTCTTTAACAGGGGAAAAGGATTTCTTCCAGGCTTACATTTATTTTGTTTTTCTGCCGTGGCGGCATATTTCCGTAGCAACGGGTAAACCGCTCCCAAATGACCTGTAGTTACTCAGGAGTTCACAACAGGCTTCCGTTACAGGACCGTACCAGTGTGTTTGCAGCTTTTAGCTCATTAACTATACATCATGTATACTTTGCATTTTTACTGACCATTTTCAAATGCATGCTGTACAGTTTTCTTTCACCCCCCCCCATTCAAGCAGAGGTAGCCAAAAACTGTACTCTAGTAAAAGTACTGTTACTTTATAATAACTAGCACTAAGGTAGAAGTAAAAGTCTACATCAAACTAATTGAAGTATCTACAATAAAAAGTACTTGAGTAGTGAGTAACTTCATCACAAGTAAAAGACAAAAAACCCCAACATATTGGTAGGTTAGATGGTCCTGTACGTACGTACGTACATACGTACGTACAGGACAATATTTCCAGTCATATTTTTACGGCAAACAGCACTTCGTCCAGCTTGAGTACAGTTAAGTTACTCCCATCAGTGAACCGCTGAACTAACCAAACAAACAAACCACTCACATTTTTTTGCCATGCATTTTGGTCAAAAGCGATGCTGTGAACCTGTCTCAGTCAGATGCTGTCTCACAAGAAGAGTATGTTTCCTCATGTCATACTCTTGTTTTGCTCTTGCAACCACGTCACTGCAACGTGCAACTGACCTACTGACTGAACTGGGTTCGGAGATTTTGTCTGGCTTCCACTGGTGAACTGATTTAAGTGATTCAATGCGTCAGTCTGTCAGTGGACAACAGCATGCAGCAGGGATTCTGAGACTTTCTCAAGGACACATAAATAAATCTGATGCACCAGAACCAGAATCTTCTGGAAGGCAGCACTTCTCACAGTTTTGTCTCTAATGCTCAGTGACAGTGTCATAGCAGGTGGAGCCCCACACAGAACCAATCAGCCGGATCTGTTCGCAGACGGTGGGTGATGATGCGAGATGACGAACGCAGATAGAACTTTCCCGACACGCACGACGGACGCAGAACGAGACATAAAACCACCAACGTGCCAAGAAACGCCTTTAATGTGCACCCACGCTACAGACACGCACAGACGGCAACGGTAGCGTCTGTGGTGTGTGTGTGTGTGTGTGTGTGTGTCGCCCCTGTCCCCATCCTGTCATCCCCTCCATCACTCTTCAGCCTCCCCCCCATTCATGTTCTGCCAGGGTCCCGTGCTTCACTCGGCTCCCACGCGCCCCTTGGCAGTATGCAAAAACCAAGCTATGCAAATCAATCTGATGTCAAAACTGTTTATACACCCACCTACTGTGACTTTAAATCTGGATAATTAACACAACCTTTTCACTCCTTCTTGCTTTTCTGTCAGGCCTTTGGTAGTTAGTGTGTGTATGTGTGAGTGCCATCTTTGTGAGGACCAATTTGCGTTTTAGACCTTGGGAGTGAGGACATTTTTATAAAGTGAGGACATTTTGGCCGGTCCTCACTTTTCAACAGACCTTCAAAAGGGCTGTTTGAGGGTTAAGACTTGGTATTAGGGTTAGGGGTTAGGCACTTAGTTGTGATGGTTAAAGAAAGGGTAAGGGGCTGGGGGATGCATTATGTCAATGAGAGCCCTCACAAGAATAGAAGTACCAGGTTCAGTGTGTGTGTGTGTATGTGTGTTCACCTCTTGTATTCCAAGTGTGAGTGCTGTAGTAGGAATACGACAGGTGTGGAATATGTTGTACTGTAAAGCACACTGAGTTTACCTGTGTAACTGACGTGCTAGACGAATAAAACTGAATTGACTTGACGTCTTCCTACTTGAGACCCCACGTCGGCCCCCACCGGGACATGCAGTTTCTACTGCAGCATGGTTTTAGACCCATGTGGGGTGATGGCTCGTTGGGTGCCTTGGGTCTAATTTAAGCTGTCCTACTTCCCATCATGCCTCAGGGCTTTAGGGGAATCAGAGCCAGTGATGTACGTCCTCGACTTGGCTGGTGTAACTTTGCTTACAGCCAGAGTGTCTCGCGTGGTGACTTGCGAGCGGATGACATGCAGCAAAGGTGGCCGGGCTGGACTCGAGCCCGGGGCCGCTGCAGTAAGGACTCAGTCCTGACATGTAGTACGCACTCTACTGGGGCACCCCGCGTGGTGACCTTTTTACAAAGTTTAGAATAGTATGGTATTGAGGTTCTTAAAAACTGAGATTACATATAATGTAATGCGTTTTCTAAAAATAACGTTTTAGAGTTACTCCATGAGAAAAGTAATACTACTCATTGCAAGTTTGGTGGTCATTAATAATACAGGATAAAATTCAGGTACGTAGTTGCTGGTCAGCATGGATTGTCACAACTCCAAAACAGGAACATGAGCAGCTTTTTGTGCTCAAAAGAACATGTACTGCAGATGCATCATTACAGGAGCCAACTGGGCCTTCATGAATTCATCAACATCAGCATTCATCAACTATGTTAGCAGGCTTATGGTTATGTATAACTATTTGGCAGCACACGTATTGCGCTGCTCTTATTTAAGCTTATTTTTATTTTATTTTATTTTTTTATATTCCCTTATTGTATAGTTTTAGCTTATATTTTATATTTGATCTCGATTTTAGGCTCTACTGTTAGTGTTATCTGTATGCACCGGGGGTCTGAGAGTAACGCAATTTCGATTCTCTGTATGTATGTACTGTACATGTGGAAGAATTGACAATAAAGCAGACTTGACTTGACTTGTGCTCTGGTTGTCTAATAAAAGCTGATTTGAAAAGGAAAAAAGGAACGAACAGCATGGAAAGAGCCACAGCTTTCCTCAAGTTCAAAAGCGTCAGTCTGGTATTGCTGGTGTCCGTCGGCTGAACCTGCTTACTGAAAATACTGACCGGTCCAGATTTAACATCTCATTAAAAAAAGCCCATAATTTCATTGGCAGCCCCTGTAAAAATGTTCATTTCTGCACGAAGCTAAACTACTAGTTTTCTCAATATTGTCCTTTGAAGTTTTGTAATAGCAGTAAAGAACTATTGAGATTTGAAGTCCTCTCCCACTTCTAGGTTAGCTTCTGTTTCATTAGCTTCCGGTTTTCAGTTTAAAACCCGATTTCAAATGTGAAAAACCTTTATTCTCTTTGTGAGAACAGAAAAAGGCTGATTTCACAGTTTTTGACTGTCCAGCCACATAAAAAAACCTCAGTATCTCAGTCTCAGGATCATGATTTTTTAGATAGACTTAGTCTAACTGTGAGACTTGTTCATCTAAACATAATGTTTAGATCTAGATCTGGTCTAATGTGGTTTGGACGGAGAAAAATAAGTGAATTTGGCCTTTTGTCTGTTTTCACAAATACATTTCGTGTTTCTCAAATTTAAAACTGGGTTTTAAACAACTTTAAGGCATTTAATATAATGTTTGTTACCCGTTTCACAACTTTAAGTGGTGTAACAACAGAAAATCGGCTAAGAAATACCCCTTAACTTTCCTCTTTATTCCCTAATTGGAAGCTGCAAATCAGAAGACAACTTCCGCATCTAAGTAGCATTAAAGTAGCTTTCCATGGCTTACATTAACGTTTTGGTAACACTCAGAGGCCGCACAGTAAAAGAAACTCTTAAATGTGTCAGACTGTGTGGGTGGACCTTCTCATCCAGGGCGTTCTTCCCTCAGCCTGTAGAAGCAGAGTTTGGATCAGGCTTCAGGAGGGAATTCCTCTTCTGTCTTGTCACCTAAACCGCCTTCTTCACGGCAGCCGTCGTCTTCTTCTTCAGCCTGGCAGTTGAGCTGTCGAACCGCCTCAGTCTCCTCTGCCGGATTTCCTCAGCTCTCGCCTCCTCAGAAAGGTGGACACCATAAGGAGGAGGAGCTCCTCCGTGATTGGTTTGTCCTACAAAACAAAATATTATTGGATTTATACACTTTAGATTTTAGCTGTTATCTAGAGTGACTCTCTAAGGTTTAAGGGTCAGTTTCACTCCGACCGCCCCCTACTCATCCATACTCTCCCCCTCCTCCCTCACCTCTCTCATTCAGACTGTTTCTGACGGCTGCCTCTATCTGCTCCTCCTCCGTCAGTCCACCTGTATAAGATGTTATAGGATTTGTTGTGTAATCTGGAACATACTGATGGTATCCTGAGTTTCCTCCACGAGTGCCACTGTAGCCTGCAGACACACACACACACGCACAGTAGAAGTATTTCAATTTAAGAAAAAACAGGTTAAAAGGTTAAGGCCGGTGTATTCTTTATTCCTCTTATTCTCAGGGATAATTTAATAAACATTTGGTGCTCTAGCGAGACTTTGCAGCAGCTGCAGGTATGTGGGATTGAGTCAAAATAAACTACACTGTGTGTGTGTGTGTGTGTGTGTGTTCATGGTAATGAAGGACCATGTCACCCAGTGTGACAGTGTGGCTCACTGATGTGTTTACTAGTTTGTGGACAACAATGCAGCTCCACGGCACAGAGGAATAACCAGACCTCAGATACGCAGACCAAAATTGTTTGGTACCATACAATCAGCCCTGCGCTGTTAAACAACTTGTCAAATTTGGGAAAAGCCTATGTATATACACTAACTTCCCTTGAATGCTCTGGTACCTGAAGAGTTGTAGTATGCACCGGGCCGGGAGTTATATCCGTTCGACGCCACAAACCCTGGTGAAAATACACAACGAACAGACTATTTTAGTAAAAACAGAGTGTTGGTCATGTGCGTTTAGATTTGTATATGGATTAATACTGAGGCGTACAGCTCTGCACTTGGACTCAAAGCTATCTCCAGTGTTGTTCCATCATTTACGTTATGTCACCTAGCAAACCCGGATTGATTGAAATCACAACTTAATCACAAAACACAGCATGTAAAACTAATTATTTTTAAGCTAGGGCTTACGGGAAAAAAATAGTATTTTTTTCAGGGAAACATCATACAGTGAACAGGTTACAAGGGCCTATTGTTACAGTCAGCACTTACACGAGTGTAAACAATTCCTCAAAAAAGCAACGCACATATGCAAATAAAGTCAGACCTGCACATTTCTTCATGATGGCCTTCAGTGGTCCAGCAGTGTAGAGCAGACCCACCAGGATTCCTGACAGGTGACCGATGAAAGAGGTCCTAAAGACGCAGAGCACAGATTTACTCCTAACTAATGAAACACTGCCATCTGGTGGACGCTTTAGTTCATAGCATCAGAGCGCATGCAGTAACAGGACAACTTCACTAATTGCGTGTCTAACCGCGTGCTAAGTGCTAGGCACATCAGTCAGTGGAGGGAAGTGGGAGCTCAGAGACCCTGTTCGTTCTGCACCTGGAGCGTGATCAGATGTGGGCCGGAGGGGAGCCCATGTGTGGAGGGACATGGAGGAATTTACCGGCCTTCTGAAGGACGTGTTGATTGTGTGAGGGGGCCAGAGATGTTATAGGGGGATCCATCATCTTGGAACGAGTACTGAAAACACTATGTAGGTTCCTCACGTTCTGGCTAGTTAGTGACTGAAACAGCAATAACGCTCTACATAAAAGCAGTTGTAGAATGCTAACACGCTAACCCTAAATGCAAATATATAGAGATCTATACTGAGAAGCACATGATCCCAGGGTTAGCATTAACCCTGACAGTGCTGGTGCCCTGCTACACGCATCAAGAGTGTTCACACTGGTATCTCTACAGTGTGTCTGGCTGCAGAATCCTGCACCCTGCTGGATTTGTTATACAGATCTGTAGCTCACCCAGGTGATATTATGTGGATCAGCACTAGCTCTGCCCAGCTAGCGTAGCGATTAGACACAGGGAAACCCATCACATAGGTCACGCCCCCAGGGTTGTAATGGTTTCCGAGCACCTTCAGAGCAAACAGGACACCTAGAAACACAGTCATATTAACAAAGGTTAATAAACAGGCGGGGTTAGGGAATGTCGCCACGTGGGTTGATGTGCCGCAATGTGATATCGCTTTGCTGCACCTTCACTGAAGAAAAAGCAACAACAATTCAAACACAAAAAAAAACAAACCCAAACATTAATAAACACATGGATAGATCGAAGATGGCAGAAAACAGAACCCAAAGAAACGTCATTAAGTCATTCAACACCACCACGAAAGAAAAACTATTTGATGTCAACATTAAGTCAGAATCAAATGAAAAATGATTTCTCCAGCTTGTTAGCCAATGTTTCCTATCAAAAACCTACAAATGTTGGTCTTTCTTTGTAGTAAAAGTCTTCACAGATCCACACAGCTCCTAGTAACCAAGACAGGCCACGCGTTTTCAATCCCTGGGTCACCAGGAAATCCCTAAACCTACATATTTATCAGTAAATACATACTTCTAGTACTTATTTGGCTTTACTTTTAGGAAAGGGGGCATTTTTATTGTTTATTAAAAAGTCTAAATTGTTGGACGTGCAGTGTACTTCTTTTGGGAGCGTCGTGGATTAGTCCCTACCTGAGAAGCCAACAGCACAGGCCATGCTGTAGGATTGGTCCTGGGTGAGCTCTGTTAACATGGCCTCCAGCGCCACATAGACCAGCTCGGTGAGCAGCGAGAAGACTGCCAGCAGGTAGAGGAACCAGGCGCCGCCCAGCCGCCGCTCCAGCCTGACGCCCTTCCACAGGAAGGACACCATGTTGAAGTAGAGGTGAAAATCATCCGCATGGTGTAGCGGGGACAGCAGAAGGCGGCGCCAGTCTTTTAACCAGTACGCCTGCTGGACACTCACACACACCTGAGGGTTGCATAGAGAGCAGAATTCATATTTCATATTCATATTCATTCCTGCAAGATGGTCCGAGCGCCGACGGGAACGGTAAGTAAAAGCAAATGTGACTCTATTTTCACCTATTATAGTACGTGACAAGTATCAGCTACTATTTACTATGATGTTCAATCAAAGAAAAACAGCAAAATGTCACATTTAGTCATCATTATTGGATCATTTGGAGCAACAAATCGTCAGCTTTTTTGCTTGATAAAGGACTAATGGTTATATTATTATCAAAACCGTTGTTGATTCATTTTCTATCAGCCAAACCAGTTAATCACATAATCATTTCAGCCCTACTGCAATATGAACTACTAAGCATTTTCCATATGTTGTCTAAACAAAAAACTCTGTCTCTATTAGCAGTGCTGTAGCAGTGGATTACCTGCATCAGCGGGGCTGCAGGAAACAGGTAAAGGTACACGTTGAGTCCCAGGACAGCCAGGGTGACCGGGGGGATGTTGTCCAGACCCACCTGGAGCAGCTGGGAGGCCAGCAGCAGCAGGCCCAGGTGGGATCCCCGCTGTCGGCTCCACATTCTGAAAACAGGGGGACATCCGTGAGATGGCTTTTCAGTCTTTTCCGGTGAAGCAGAAGGAGGCAGGGAAGACGGTGCAACAGGAGACAGCGTTCCTGTGCTAGCTGATCACCGGGAGCTGCCTCCCGGTTCCAGAACGGAGCTTTCTGGGCGCTCCTTTATTGGGACTCCCTGGTTAGTGGCGCCCAAAGGGATTTCATAATATAAAAGGCACCTCCCGCCCCTTGTTTTCAGCAAAAGTAGCCAACGTTAGCGGCCAACAGGCTAACAGCAAAGTTTGTGCTGTTCCTTGCGACACGTCAGATTAAGATATGAATAAAATAACCCCCCACGCTGACAAATACACCCACAGGAATACACTTTAAATAAACTCACGGTCAGCTCGCTCGGTTGTCGTTAAGCTTGCTGGCCACTTCCTCCTCCCTCCCGTGAAGCAGCTTCGGCTAATGCTAGTGTGTGTTGGTACATTCAAAGTGCGTAACGCACACAGGCGAACTGAGATATGACTTATATGCATCCCGGCCACGCGACGGCGGAGTGCATTTCTTTATATTTCACCGTGCCACCGCAGTTAATAGTAACGTTACCAGTTGGCGAACAGTTGGCGGAGTTGAGGCAGCGGTCACGTGACAATAACAGCCCTACGTAGGTCGCGCAGGCGCATTCAGGACCCCCCCCCCAGAACAGCCCTGTATTAAACACTACCTTTGGGAAGTTTCCCATTTCCATTCATAAACGCCTGTCTCTCTTTTTTATCTAGTTTTCTCTTCCAATTTGTGAATTTTATTAGGCTATTTCAACCCAAATATGCAAAATCTACCATTTAATTAATAGAACACATTTAAATACACACACTGTAAGTATACTATGTGTGTGTTTTTATGTATGTATGTATATATATAGAGATTTTTTTTAATTCCCCCTCTCACCCCCCCGTGGGGTGGTATGTGTCATCCTCAAGCTCGGGTCCTCCAACAGAGGCCTGGGACTGCACTCTTCGTTCGGCACGGTGTCTGCCTGGTTTAGCCATCACCCAGTTTGTCAGTCTGGACCTCGAAGTGCCACGAGGATCTTAGCTCGGCCATTCTCAGCTGCCCTAGTAGGTGTCTTCCGTTTTGACCTGGGGACTTCCAGCCCACACCCGCGGCAGATGTTCCTCGTGCGCTGCTCCTGCCTGCATCTTACACCCTGCTGTGATGTGCCTGAACTGTCTCAGGGGCATCTTTGCACAGTCCACACCTGGGGTCCTGTCTGGTGTCGTAGACCCCAGCCTCTATTGATCATGTACTGAGGGCCTGTTCTTGTGCCTCTGTGCTGTCCTTCAGTCCAGCCTTTCCCAGCCGCTGGCAGGATCTCTTGACATCAGCCACTTCTTCTATCTGCCGGTGGGAGGCCTACATGTCGTGCAGGGGCTTGTTCATCCTCCTGCTCCTCATCATCCTTTCTGCTGCCTGACGTATTCACTCAGTCGTTCATCATTGGGGGCCATCTTCCTGATATACCCCTGGACCTTTGTTGTTTCATCCTGGACAGTGGTTCTGACCCTCACTAGTCCCCGGCCTCCCTCGTTCCGCTTAGTGTGCAGTCTCAGGGTTCTGGATTTGGGGTGGAACCCCCCCGTGCATTGCGAGGCGCTTCTTTGTCTTGATATCACTGGCCTCTTTCTTTCTCCTTCGGCCAGTTTATTATACCAGGTGGGGTATCTGATGACTGGCAGCACGACTGTGTTGATGGCTCGGATCTTGTTCTTCCCATTCAGCTGACTTTTCAGGATCTGCCTCGCTCTGTACATATATATATATATATATATATATATATATATATATATATAAAGTGTTGAACAGTTAGTATTAGTGTATTATTGTGTCTGCCTGTGTCTGTCTTTACACTGGTGAAACGATAGACAGTACGATCGACATGGATTTAGAAACATGAGCGTTTATCGCCTCCTAGTGGTCACGGTGAGAAACTACATCACTCCATAAATGCGTGACGGTGTTCAACAATGGAGCATCATGACTATCTTCTCTGCGAAGTCTTGACAGAGAAGATAGCATTCAATTAAAATTATTGCCAGTAAAACATTAGTAGCATTAGTATTAATTGTTCGAGATGCCTTCGCTGTTTGATCCCGACTCGACACCGGCGGAACTGGACGATTTCCATTTTATTTAGAAATAGTGTTTGCTGCCCTATACAAATTAATAATCCTTATCAAAGTCATCATGAGTGCAATTATAACAAGTGATAAAAGTACAATTTTTATTAGTAGAAAACGTATCAATAGATAGTTGTTTTAATAGCAGATTGTGCTTCCTGTCTGTCTGTGCCGTGGACCCGTTCTCACGCAGAAAGGTGAATGTTTTACTGCCCTCCAGTGGCCACAGTGCGGAATGACACCAGGTGGAGACGTGTAAAGTTAGACACGATGACACAAAAGGTCCCACTTCCTGTTAAGACTTTCAAAATGTGTGTTCGCGACGGTAGCAATCGGCCACAAATAGAGGTGGCGGTGTGGAGAAATCCCATACCATGATCTAGAGGGAACAACGACACAGCAAGAGACAGAGGTAACGTTAGCTTGGCTTGGTTGTGGGTTAGTTTCCCAGAGCCAGCAAAGCACCTTTTATTTACGTGTGGCCTAAATGTGACCTCTCTCATCTCTTCAGGTAGGCTATTTTAAGACTGACCCCCAGTCAACTGAAACAGAGCCAAGAAATAATTTATCTTTATACTTTTATCGCTTGCAGGGGGCCGGCAAGTGACGTTTAAAAGACGTTTGCTGTGACCTGCAGGAGGGGTGAAACATCCCGCTTCGAATAAATAATCTTTGGCATCAATTACGAACACGTGCGCTATGCGTAGCACACCTTTCCCCAATTAATTATTTAGGACCACCGCCGCCACACGGGAGCGCCTCTCTCGTTTCAGGAACGCAAGCTTCCGGATGTAAGACGTGTAAACCGGCTCCAGCAGTTCCGGTTTAATTCACATTAAAAGTGCAGTTTCCGATCGTCTCCGTTCCTCTCGCGCCTCTATTGGTCGCGAGCCGGAGCTGTCGGAGAGGCTGTTGCTATAGTAACAGCGGTAGGCAGACACAGGCGGGGATGATTTCGTCAAGTCGGCGAGAGTCAAATAGATTATTACCGGAAAACGCGTGGTCCCCCTCTTCAAAATAAAAGCGTAGGATTGTCACATAGGCCGAATAGTTTTTCTAAAATAATTGCCATCGCTGTTACAGGGAATAGTAGAGTTCTGTCTGTTGCCAAAAGAAAAAAAAATGCTACAAAAAAAAAAGTTAACGTGGTATTTGTCATTTTAGGTTGCTGTTAACGGGAACACAGCTGGAAAGCGCGGATGTAAAATCGCGGCGAAAATAGAGTAAGTTATCGAGAGGTACAGTTCTTGTAGCCAACAGTAGAGTTAGTAGGCTATGAGACTGTTGTTTTTCGAGGTGTTAAAATTATGTGAAGCTATAATTCTTAATGTCAGAGGAGAGAAAAGTGAGCACCAATAGAGAAAATGAAGATGTCTTATAGGCTACATGTGTGTCTTATGAATGGGGCTAGTCTCTGGATATTACTGGCCATTGAAATGTTGTTGAAATCATATTTTGAAATGTAAGCTAACTTTCGAAAGATTTCTCTGCAAATATAATGTAATCTCATAGGCAGGTGGGTGTCTGTTAACACAGTAAATCGTGGTACCCGTCCACATGACCCTTATTTTGAAAGCGGAAGTGTAGGTTGTTGCGCGGTGGGTGGCTTGACGCTGGCAGTGAGGCAGGAGCGGGATAGCAGAGAGGGGAGCTGGGGCAGGTAAAGGTGTGTGTGTGTGTGTGTGTGTGTGTGTGTGTTTTGACTGTGTTTATGAATGTGGGGGAGACAGGAAGGGGTGACGGCGTGAAGAAGAGACGGAGAGGGGTGAAAGCAGGACAGAGGATCCGTATGAGAGGAGGACGAGCTGGGCAGAGAGAAGGAATAAGAAAAGAGGGAAGGATGTCGGAGAGGATCGCTTCGTGTGGGAGCCTGTATGACAGCACCAACCTGCTGCTACAGTACTGCAACAACGGTGAGCCGCCTCTCCTCCCACAGCATCAGACACAACAGAGAGCATAATGTTGAGATGTTGCATTGGCTTTGGAAGACGCACTGAAATGGGTTACGAAATGTGCACGAATGGACCCAAAAATGTGTTGGCCCACGACATTAATTAGAAAAATCATTTTCCAGCTGCCTATCTGCCCGAAAATGAGTTGTGACAGAGCAAATTAGCCTGACTGGTGGCATTATACATGAATGTCATTACATTTACTGTCTGCCTTTTGTCATCTCAGATAGTCTTGCAATACAAGCTCATTTTATTTGTGTCTGCCTTCGTTTAATACATATTTTTACGGCTTATTTTCACGACTTTTGGGCTTTCATTTCCTTTCAGAAAGAAGATGAAAAACATTAACACAGTGTAACCACTTAATTGTTTGTAGTTACTGTAGTATTTTAAAGCACAGGTGAACATATCTGTCTGAAATGTGTTTGAATGGGACTTACAGACAGTCTGCTGTGGGCTTGGATATACGGTGGATATTGTTTCATTGAGTGGAGAGAATATTTGCTATGGTGCAAAAGTAGAAAGCAGTCTTCAAATTATATTTCAAATAGTGATTTATTTTGTTTGTTTTCATCATTCCTTGTTTTTGTAGTTCCTCTTGCGTTTTCCACCCATTGCTCTGATGTTACTGTAGAAATGGGCTGTAACTATACATTTGGCCCAGAAATGGGGCTTTTGTCCTGTCTTCTGTTTTGACAGTAGCGTTTTCGGTTACAGAGTGAAATACATCTGCCTTTGTGTTAAGCTATCAGGTGTCATTGAGTCAGCGTCATTTACCTCCGATATGACTGATATGACTCTCAGTCCACAGCTACAAAACACAGCTGACTCGTCGCCTGTAGCACTAACAAGCTGGAAGGATGGTGGCTAGTTTGTTTCATGTAAAGGATCCCCATTAGCTGATGCCATGGCAATCAGCTCATGTTCCTGGGGGTCCTCACCTAACGTACAGTACATCACGAGTGCGGAACCTTGTTATGATTACTGCCAGCTTTGACTTTTGAACATGATCCATTTTCCTGGATTTGAATACATGACGACCTCTGACGGTCATTTGGCACTTTCAGTAGCCTCGTGTCTCTGCATCTGTCACATCCTGCTTTACAAATGTAATGCAAATACTCTGCTGCTGCTGCTGCTGCTGCTGCCACCACGCCAGATCGTATCTGTGGTGATAACCGAGGACTGTGGCTGATAGTATAAAATGAGTCACCGGAACAAGGTAGTGATGGTCTCAAACAAAGTAGATGCCATTGTCCCTCTTATGGCGTTATCACAGCCATGGTGGATTTATTTAGAGACCTAAATATCCTCAAGAGATCAGTTAAATGCACGTTAACAGATGTGGTCGTCCAAGAGCACTGCCCGTCGGTTGGACACACCGTCCCTTGCAGTCTACTAAAGTCCACAGACGGCCATATTGAGCGGCAGGTGCACAGACAGCAAGGGGTCGTGGGAGTCCGATCAGCGCTGGGATGTTTGCTATCCAAGATGTAACGCGTGCCGTTCAGTCTGTTTGGTGACTGCTGTGGTCCAAAGCCTCCTGCAGCTCTCCGGGTCGTAAAGATTTCAACTTCAACTGTTAGACAAAACGCACAGGTTCCGCCCAGGGAGCTTCGCGGGAGCTTTAGCACAGGTGATTGAATAAGGCAAAACTAAAATATGAAGTGATTAATGTCAGCGGCAGTTTACCAGAAGAGCTTGTCGGGTGACAGCTGGTCCTGCAGAGAGGGATCAGCTGCCTAGACCTGGGTGTTTTTTTTCTGTATTTTGTCCAGTGTAGGATGCAGGTTTGTCTGCCCTTCTCCAATATGTTTTAATCAATGTGGCAATTAATTAAATAAAAAATAACAGTATTAAATTCTATGATACTCTGAGAAAGCAGCAAAGTACCATTTTGTTTTATTTTGGTTATTTCCACCTGTTAGAATTGACAAGTACCCCCCCCCCCCCCAAGATGATTCATTTTAAGGACATTTCTTCTTTAAATTAGGCTTAAATGACACTTGCAGATAGGGACGGAGTGGGGGAGAGAGGGACTGATTCCTGGGACACACAGGTGGATTAATGGCGTGTGTGTGTGTGTCACTGTATTTCTGATCGCCACATGTTCTCATAGGGATATAAAGATGAGGAAAATCCTCAGAAACAAAGTCATTTCACTGACCCATATTTCTGTAAGGGTTGCGTTTTTAGGTTTTGGAGCTTTGGTTTAGGGTTAATTTAGGATTGAGATCAAGTTCAGGTAAGTGGTGAGAGAACAAATGTCTCAGGAAGGTCCCCACAAGTATAAGAAAACAGGCTGCGTGTGTAGTATGTGCTTGCTGACATTACCAGATATTGTATTGATTCCCGAAAGGAAAAATAGTCTTTTTGCTTGCCTTCCTCCACTCAGAGGTCGGAGGTCAAAGCCTCTGGAGTTGGGAGGGTTTCAGCATCTTGTCAAGGGCACTTCAACCTGAACTCTCCCTCCTCAGTATGACCACCTCCCTTCCTGTTACTGTGCGCCTTCAAGGCTCAAGAGTCTGCAGGTATCCCGTCCAACCAGCGTTTTGAGGCTCGATTGTTATTAATTTATTTTTTATTTTTTTGCTGTAATGAACCACCATATTACAACATGTTGCAACCATTTTTAGACAGGCACACAACACAATGAAGGTGTATATACTGTATTTATCTATTTTTTTTTTAGCCATTTGGGGTTGTGACCTATAGGAAAAACTACTCTTAATTGCTCTTAGTGCTCAAAGATTTGGAAGACAGTGGAAATCATTTTTACACCTAAAACCAGGAAGATGATGGCTGCCAAGCAGTTGATAAACAGACTAAAGTACACTAATAAAGCTTGAATCCTGATACAAAACACATTTACCAGTATACGTGCTGCAAGTGATGCTGAAAATAGGCCTGTGCGTGCCAAACCTGAGAATACCAGGAAGTCAGGAGGGAAACGGTAATGAGGTGTCTCACTCGGCTGTGCTGCAGCAGGTGAGGCGCAGGTAAACAGAACAGAGCACGCTGGAGAATAATAAGACAGAATAACAGAGTGGACTGTGTTTTGTTCGGGAAGGTATTGTCTCGTCTGCCATGTTGAGTGCGGATGTGCTGTTGATCTCAGCAGCGCAACATCTTCCAAGTGAGCGTCATCCAACTTTCTTCCTCTGCCATCTGTCTTCTCACTGTAACCAGAGATCCTCTATATTGTGTTCAGCTCTCCTCGGCCGGCCACCTGGTCACATCTTCCGCCAAATACAGTTTGCGTTCTCCTTTTTTTTTTTTTTTTTTTAAATAGTTTTTATGGTTTTATTGGACTCCGGTGCGAGGTAGATGTTCTGTGTCATGTAGGGCAATATAATGAGTCAGTTTAGCTTCTCCAGTGTTTACAACCTTCATGGCTTTATCTAAATGACCGAGGTGAGGTTAAACTCCACCCATCTGGGACTCCAGGCAGCATAAAGCGAACCGTAACGATTTGTTCAACTCACTTTTGACTTCTTTTTTTTTTTTTGCTCCTTTCTCAACAAGTAGCCTGCGTCACAAGCGTATGATTGCCCCTTGAATCTGCACGATGCAGGATTACGCACCAGCAGCCCCAAATGGCAGCAGGGGATAACTGTGAGTGCCCACACAGCATTAAACCACAGGGAACTGCACTCTTCTCAGACCTGTTGCCTTCAGTGTCGGCAGGAAGTTTGACAGGTTCGGCTGTTGTTGGTGCTCCCAGCTTCCTCTGCTCTGTGCAGTTTTGGATTGCTCTCTCAGACTGAATTCAGTCACCGGCAGGGCGTGGCCAATACGTCTCCCATCCAGAATTGAATTTGGGCAAAGGGGATGACTCTTTTCTTTTATGTTTCAGCTCGGTGAGAGCGGTGCATTTAGACATATAGTGCAGCTGGAAACTCTGTGTATGCTGGAAACGAACACATTAACACAGTGCGTAATGCCATCAGGACCACATGTACAGTGTGAAGGGTACCAAAGGCGCATGCCGGTAGTGCAGAGTAGATGTTCTTTCAGCTGTAGAATGAGATGAAATGACTGACGACTGAGAACGTGTATGCAGTGTTACAGCAACAAGAGCTGTCAATCACAGCGCGTTGTACTGCCGCACAGCCCTGTGATTTGGCAACTTTATTGGCATTTGCTGTAGACCCAGCAAAAAACTCCGACTCACTTAGCTAATAGCTGATTGCACTGCGGTAATGTCTTAGTCTATTCAAGTGGAAATCTTGTATCTCCAAAATGTTAACTTGTCAGAAGCAGAAGAGAACAAACAGTTTATCCAACAGGGTTTTAGGAAGGAATCAAGGATCATAGAATTTTATAATTTGTAGTACTCCATGTATTTAAAAACACTAATAAGGTATTTTATTTAGTCCTTCAGTTCATGCTAAAGGATAAGGCCGGAGTTTGCAAGTGTACAGTAAGGGCATGTGGGCCAGGAGTGCTGTGTGTGTGTGTGTCATTGATCCTGGAGTCTGGCTCTGCAGCATCTCTTCCTGGTGGTGCCTGGCTGTACAGATGCTGGTGCAGTGTGTGTGTGGCCCCAAGCCATGCTCCACCCCTTCTGCCTCTGTCCGCTCGGCCTATAGCTAATGAGACAGGAGGAGGAGGAGGAATGGAAGTGAAGAAGAGGAGGGAGGAGCGGGGGGGGGTTCGATGATAGGAGGAAGAGGGACTGGTCCAGGAAGCGAGGGAGAGAGGAGGAAGTGAAGGTGGAGGAGGGAGTGGTTCAGCAGGAGAGGATGGGAGATGAGTGTTTGCGAGTGTGTGTGTGTGTGTGATCGCGCACTAGTCGCAGACGGGGTGGGGGGAGAGTCGGAGTCCCGATAGTCTCTAGGGGAGTTAGAATGAAAGCAAGTGGACAGCCTGACTGAGTGTTTGCTCTGTGGACCGACACACTGGTTGACTGACAGGAGGAGTGACCAGGCGCTCGGCGTGGCACGATGGCAGGTAGGCGAGACGAGCTCCACCTTCACCATCACTTCACTGCGCCATGAATATTTCAGAAGCCTTCAATTTTCTTATTGCCCTGTGCCGACCTCCCATCTCAGTGTCTCTCCCTGGCAGCATCTCACACACATACACACACACACACACACACACAGCCCATCCCCTCTGTTTTTCATCATCCATATCTTTCCATCTGTCTCGCCTCCATTCTTCCTTTTACTACCTTCCCTCCAACTCCTCATTTGCTTCTTCCTCCTCTCCCTCCATCCCTCTCTTCTGTCCACCACCCTCCTTCCTTCCTTCATGTCAGCTGGATTTTAATCGACACTTTACAGGAATGTCTGTCTGTGCTGGGATGGAGAGGGAAGTGAGCTTGTAATACAAAATGTGTGTGTGTGTGTGTATGTCTCTCCTGCTGAATATCGCCTGAATATCAAATACATGTGGCCTCTGGTTTACGAGGAGATTAAAGGAATACCGCTGAGATGTAACGGTCATTGTGTGTGTGTGTGATATTCAAGGGCAAATTGAAAAGTAGCTGGCTCTGCAGCGTTTTTAAACAGGTGTCCTGAACGTAGAGGAGATGAAGGTGAACCCTGCTGATCTCTCCATCTTTGGTTGCACTTTCTTTCTCCTTTCTCTCCTCGCTTGCTGTGCATCCTTCTTCGCTCTTGCTCCTTCTCTTCGGTGTGTAACATTTAACAGTTTGTAGTTGCATTTAAAGAATGATACTCATGTCACACCTCAAACCAAACATGGTAACACGTTTCACAGGTTTATATCATATGTGTTTTATGTCCAAGTCTGCGTGAGTTCTGTGGTACACCAGGCCTCAAGGCACATCTCCCCTCAGGGACAATAAAGTTGAATTTGCGAACATGACGTAACAGAAGTTACCATCATAACATCACTTCGATTCTGTTTTTTGGTAGAGCATGGTAAGAAGGCTCAGTTGAGTGTCAGCAGCATTGCACACAGACATACAGTACAGCAATGAAACCTATCAAACAATAAATAAACATGTTAAGCATATAACGGAGTGTATGTTTAAACATGTCATGCTAAATGCAGTTGCATGCAAACATGTTACATTTCAGCATTCAAGAATTGTTAGTATAAATACGTATACTAACCTGCATGTTAACGTCATAATCTTAGCACATTCAGATTAGGATTTAACTCAAAGCACAGCTGAGGCTTGCATCCAGTTTAGGCTGATGACAGCTGATCCAACTCTGACAACGTAGAACTGAGCCTGCAAGCTCAGGCCGAGATGTCCCCGAATGGCACACAGGATAAACTCTTTTGACCCCACCCTCAAGGGCAAACCTTTTGTGCCCCACCAGCAAACACAGCCCATTCTGCGAAGCTATCTCCCCATTTAGTTTTTCAGTCCGTTAACCACTTTTGTTTTGTGGTTTGACTAGCGTAGTCTAGCGTCGCTTTAGACTTTTTGCACACTTTACAGAGTGTATAGAAGAATAGCATTGATGTTGCTGCGTCTCTGATGCATTAAAATCCCAAACTCACCACCAACGCGTCCAGGGGACACACCCTACGTTTTTCTCCTGACAACGCTAGATTGTGAACAGCTGAAATCATTTAAATAAACAAAAGAAACCTCGCTGTAAAAAAAACATGGTGTGGTTTATTATTAGGCTGCAGCCTCTCACCTGCACTGAGTGTCAGGGCTGAGCACACACACGGGCACTTTAAACACAGTCGGAACAGCTGAGAGGCGGGTGAGATTACTCCAGTTGATAACAACTCCGCTCGCTACTGTAAGTAAGTGCAATAAAACCATGGCAAGTAATAAAGCCAATGATTTATCAATGCGCCCGTTCAACAAGCATAAACACGTGAACATGCAGAAAACGGAATTGTTCGTTTAATCTGCTCTGTCCGCAGTCTGCTCCGCCGGCCGGCGTTGTGTTTAGGCCTACGCAAGCGCAGCGCGGTAGCTCGGCCAATAGCGAATTGTTACAAGCCAAAACAAAATCTGTCTATGTAGTAAAAATGTTTTAACTTAGTTTGCCACGTATCTTAAATATGGCAGATTATTGTAAACGTCCTGCTGGCTGAGACAAACCAGACAAACAAAGCAATTATTTAGTGATGGGGGAAAAAAGAACCAATAAGAGTAGGAGTATCAATAAAATCCTAATGATACCCATCCCTTAACAGAAGTTTAACCCTAAAATTTGTCAAAGAACACAAAGTTTATTGGGGACCCACTCAGTTTTCCTGGGAACCACTCAAGTGACCACAGGTCTCGGAGACTCCTTACATTGAAAACCTATCAACATCATTGGAATAGTGAGCGGTCTTTGGAAAGTAGGACTGTCTCTTCCAGATCAGATTTGATCTCTGCAGCAATCTCCACCTGAGGAGGACCTCACTCTTTTTTTTATTTTTTATTTATTTGTTCCTTTTTCTTTGTTCAAGTCATTGTAGCTGATGGTCACAGCAGTTCAGATAAACAAGATTATTGCCGTATTTAGTTAAACATTAATCATTCTTCTCTTCTCTCATATCTTTATCTGTTCCTTTCTCCTCCCACGTACAATCTGTCCTCTCCTGCATCAATGATGACTGTTTCGCATGTTTGTATCTCTCCCTCTCATTTGCTCACTCATTCAGTTCATGTTTTAATTATTTGCCAGCATTGCCTGTAGTTTTATTACCACCTCACCAGTTCTCTATTCTAAGAAAGAGGGTTGTTGTTTTTTTCTGCAATAAGTAAAGAAAAACACAAGTGCTTTATTTTACCCACAGGTGAGAGTTGGATTGCTGTTGAATTGCTATGACTGACGGTGATGGTTTCTCTGCATCATCGATGTGAGTTGCTAACATAATTCAGGACACTAAAAGCGATTCGCTGGGAGATTTGTGTAAAATTCAGGAGGTGTGACGTCCCTTTATTTGTATAATTTTACCATACCAAACTTAGATGGAAATGGGCTATCCATAATTCATTTACTTTGAGTTTTCATTTTCAAATGGGTCATTGACTCTGAAACAGCATTTAGACCACAATGAAGACTAAGGCTTTTAGAAGCTTGCAGCTATTTAAAAATGGGAAACCTAACCCCCTAACCCACGTTTTAAGTGGTAATGGAAAGTCGGGGATAGAATACCAGGATTAAATTAATTATTAATATCTGTAAAAAGCAGAAATGCTAAACAATTACATTAAAATATGTTTTTCTCAGTTGCTGAAGCCTGTGGTCAGAGAACAACCTCCATTTTTGGTGGTGGACCACACAACTGGCTGACTTCTGATATTCAACAAAAGGCTAATGTCGTTTAGACCGGTCTAATCCTACTACATCAGATAAATTAGCAGAAAGTGGGAGAAATGCAAGAAGAGAAACAATGGCAAAGGCTTCGGGTAATCTGACATCATGCTGCCGGTCCATCAGGCACTGCTGCCATGCAAATCTCCCTTAAGCTTGTTTTCAGTATGTAAATCGGAAGCGTGTTTCCTTATGGCCCCTTCCTGTCTCATTTGACTGCAAGATGTGATACGGTAACCGTAATAGTACTCCCTGTGTCCCTTGGCTCAGCTAACAGCGCTGGAGTGATGCATGCTGGGAGCATTGTATTGGCTCGTGCTGAAGCAGCGTGACCTGTAAAATCCCTTTTGACGTGCAGTTTTCTTGTACTGCAAGTTTAAAGTTCATACTGTAACTTGTTGCAGCTTAACTCTCTGATTTGTGTACACATGAGTGTGACATTTACATTCAAAATAATGAGAACAAGGAGAGAAATCCC